>JAFVLL020037696.1:0-26181 GCA_021397915.2 Tor tambroides | reverse complement strand
TGTGTGTGTGTGTGTGTGTGTGTGTGTGTTTATGTTGAATGATGAAACACACACACGATGAGTGTGATTCATATACACACACTAGAAACTTTCAGTCTAAACACACAACAGCATCTCTATTTATGGAAAAAAAGAGAGAGATGTGCTATAATTCTGCCAAATATCATCATTTAGAAGAGAAAACGTCCTGATGATGAACTTATGAATTCATAAAAATAAAGAGCAACATACTGCAAGTCATAAATCCAAGTCTTAAATTATATTATCCATACAATAAGAACAAATCAAATGAATTATACTTGATCATTAAGTCAAACGTATCTAAAAATTGAGGGTTTAATATACATCTCTCATTTTAACTTTCACCAAATTTCATTATGAAATAAATACTATATTGTATATTTACTTATATATTTACAATCAGCAAGTTAAACACCTAAGATCTGGTTGAAAAAGTGTGTGTTTATGTATGTGTGTTTATATGTAATTAAAATGTGCCACACTCTTCAGAAAATCGTCCCACCAATGACTGACTTATTCTCTGTGTGTATTTGAATAGAAGACATTATTTTAACCAAATTGCACGTTTCACAGTCGTAACTTTATCTCAAAGTTCGTTCACTCACCGATTTCCTCTCTGTTTTGATTTCATGTGCGTATCGCGTGAGTTCGGCGATGATCTGTGACATCATGTTCTCTGCGATGAGCTCATGCTGTCCGGCGTAATCGTTCAGCTCGTTTAGCGTCGAATGAAACGCACGACACCATGTGTACCTAAGACGGGACGGGTCATCATCAGTATGAGACACAGACATGAATATATCTGAATCCATCAGCTAATTTAAGTGGGTTAGATGCTGATTCAGACAATATCAATATCAATCATGAAACAAATGAGATAAATGAAACATACTTATTCTCATCTTCCTCTTTCTTCTTAGGCTGGTATTTCTTGGACAGATTCCTGTGCAAAATTAAAAAGAAGACACCAATGACTGCACTGACATGTTTGCAGTACTACCATACTTCTCATACTATTTCTACAGTACATTATACTGTAAGTACTTCTACAAGATACACTACATCCGGCAATCCTATTTATATGCAATACATTCTGATATACTATATTTTTAACTGTGCAGTATGCATCCGGAGCGCACTGTGACAGGATGCTCATTCAAAAATATGCACAAATTCAGAAATATCTACAACATATTACAATAAACACCATTACGCAAACAATACTTCAACTGGCCATCATAAGCAATTTATTGGCAGAAATATGTAGTATCATTGATAGTGAAATGCTATGAAACCGCGAGCCTTTACAATGTGCAAAAGCACCACATTTTTACTTTGAGAAATGCAGTACTTACATGCATTGAATAAAATTATCATCTTTTAATAATCACATTAAGCTATATGACAATTCCTGTTTTTTCCATCACCAAATTTAAGGCCTATTTAAGTTATTAAATTAAAAACATATTTCATGACCTTACATTTTTTTTATTCACACACATGCTCCTAAATTTGCTAACTCTTTTTAGTCACACATATTTTTATTGGCTCAATTATTGTTTTTTCCAAAAGCTATGCAAAACTATGCCAAAAAGGTAAAGGTTTTTTCTAAAAAAAAAATAAAATAAATAAATTAAATATTAATTAATTTATCTATGACTATAAGAACAAATTAATCTAAGATTTTAAGAATAAATCATCTACCTATTTATCTATGAATTAATGAATAAGTCAATCCATAAATGAAGGAATACATTTATCTAGGAAACTGAATTTTTAGATTTTCAAAGAACCCACTGGGATGTTTTTTATTCACACACTCTCCTAAATTCATTTTACAGTTTGCACACTTTTATTTTAGTTGCAAATGCACCTAAATCGCTTGCACTGTTGAGCCCTGTGTGTGCAATACTGTTTCCCACAATGCAATGTGTGCTTGACATGACTTTTCATTTTCATTAATGAACTAAATTAACTATAAAAGTCATTGCACACTGAGTCCGAAATTTTCGTCCGAAATTTTCGCACGTTAAAAAATAAATACGACCTCACGTTGTGTCAATCACGTTTGCACACTGCCTCCGAAACTTCCGTCTGTCAAAAAAAAATTCGGATCAGGTTCGATTTTCTGCGTTTTCGCATCCGTAGCATGCATTTTGATAGGTAAGGATGTGGAATACGAAAAAACGGAAAACGCATGCGAATATTTCGGACTCAGTGTGCAATGACCTTAAGTAATATTTTAACTTGATTCTTGTTCTGACTGCCACATGTTATGCAAAACTTTAATAAAAAAGTAAAATAACCATTTTATTTAGAAATTAAAGATGAAAAAATGTAATATTGCCGAATCAAACATGCAACATACTACTCTTTGAAATGATTACCATATATGCGGTTTAACATACTATAAAATTAAATAAACCATTAAACAGTTGGCTGTATTCAGTGTATACTTCAGTGCAGTATGCAGAAACAGTGATCTAGTATTCCACTGCAGAGATACAATGTTAAAGCAAGTTTATAAACCAATCAGAGAACCCAAATGAGAAAAGCAACCAATCAAAATGCTTAGTGCAAAGAAACAATCGAAAGTGGAAATTCAACCTTCACAGAACTCTTGGACTTTTTGTCTCTGTCTTCCTACATGTATTTAAAACGAATGTGAGGCTCAGTGTCAGTGTGTGTGTGGAAACTGTGACACAAAGGCTGTCTTTCTTTCATTGTAGCCTTTCTCGTCACTGTCAGATGTTTCTCTGTGTATTCTATTATCACCAGCTATAAATACAGAGCGTCTGCTCATCGTCACCACCTCAGGGCAGGTGTGTGCGTGTTTGTTCATACTGCACCTTGCCAAAGGGTAAAAAACACACTAAAATAAACACACACTCACGCACACGCCCACAGTGAGACAAACACCTCTCAGCCCCCTTCTCTCTGTCACTGTTTTCTGCACATATTCTTCAGAATAGCACATTAACATACTAATATTAATATTGCACTGCATTCTCAGCACTCATTTAACACACACACGTGATGTACCACACAACATTCACACTACATGCAGCACTGTATCCCATGATGCAATGCACTTGACTTTACCTTTCTTTTCCAGTGAAAAGAATAAATAAATAAATGTATCTATGAATTTGAATACATTCATCTATTAATGAATTAATCATTTAAATATATGAAAAAATCATCTACCTATCTATCTATAAATATGAATAAATGAATCTATAACTTTGTGTATATATTAATCTATGGATGTATAAAAAATAATCTACTTATCTGTTAATTTCTTAATTTAAAAAAAACTGTTTACCAACCCATCTATCTACATATCTGTCTTTCAATCTACCTATCTATTTATCACATCTGGATGCGTTTTCCACTGCACAACATTATGTGACTGTTTCTGTTACTGCAATGCTGCAATTTCCTTTCCTGAAGATAAATAAAATGTACTCTGTTCCTATCTTTCACACACACACACACACACACACACACACACACACCCTCAATATTGACTATAATCTTAGCTAATTTGCTTTTCATGCATGCAAGTCCCTGTCTGGATCAGGATATCTGGGATATTAGTGTGTGTGTATTTATGTGTGTGTGCGCATATATGCATGCATGTTTATCAAAAACTGTAAGTGTGCATGTGCTAGTGTATGTATATAGATGCAACTGAAGCTGTATCCCATACAAAAACTGCCATGGTATTATCATAAATATAAACCATGGAGAAAAAACAAGGAAATTCAATGCTTTTTTAACACAACTAAAATGGGAATGTCAATTCAGCACCATTTAACATGGTAAGTATGATATTAAAATGTGTATATATTAAAGAATCATGGTACTGCCAAATGTATTGTTTTATAAAGGATGCAAACATGATCATTTGTTAATACCATCTGACCACACAATGCCTTTCTTTCATGTAGTGTATCTGAGGTTATAAGTGCAGTTCATCACATCCAGTAACAGGCTGGTATGAGTGTGAGTGTGTGTGTGTGTGTGTGTGTGTGTGTGTGTGTGTGTGTGTGTGTGTGTTAGACGGCTGAACCCCCTGCTGTGTCTGGGAATTAAAGGGGTTTCCCACTGCTATCTGGAGGGGGTTGATGTACAGTCAGTGTGTGTGTGTGTGTGTGTGTGTGTGTGTGTGTGTGTGTGAGTTTTAAATCCTATCACTGGAATGGGGGGCGGGGTCGTGGCACATGATTGGCTGCTGCAAATGTAGGTCACCAACGAGGAACACCATGCTGGCACCTTGTTACCACGGAAACCTGCATTTTCTTCCCAAACTTACACACACAGAAAACACAAATGTTGCCCTTTCTTCCTGTATCCTTGAGCTGTCGGCAGCAACATCGCATGTGTAATAATGTATGTGTGTGTTTAACTGTCTAGTCTTTATTTTTAGACGAATACACTATGAAGTACAAGCACCTGCACCTGTCTTTATTTACACAGACATGACAGATGCATTTCAGGGGTTAAAGAGGGGATTTGGGTGAAGGAACCCAAAGATCTGATGGTGATCCTGGTGGCATAGGAGAGATAAGACATGACCTCTGACCTATCAAGCCACAAAAGTATTCTACCTAATTACCTGTGTTGAAAAACAGCTTAAAAATGTTTCCAAGCTTGATCAGACTTATCTGTTGGCCGAACCTAAAGAGGTTTTCACAGGCTTGGCAAGGCTGAGAGTCTAGATTAAACCAGCTAAGACCAGCAAACCAGCTTAAAATGGTAATCTGTCAGGGTATATATGCATATATTCACTAGAAAGCTAAATAAATATATATACTGAAAAGAATGGTGTAGGTTTTATTTTTGAATGATTTTCACTCAGAAAATGCAAGTAAATTTCACAATTAATTACAATAAAATGGCAATAACACACTGAAATTTTGAAGTAGAAATAGTATAAATAGTAGGAACAGCATTTTCTCATGAATCGTGTCACTCATTGTTTTTAAAAAGTCATTCAAATTTTTAAATTACTTTTAAAAAGTCATTTCAAAAGTAATCTTTACAGTCTATAAGCATAAATATTTGTTATAAAATAATTATTTTTTTTAATGTACACCATGCTTTTTTTGTACATGTTTTGGTTACATCTGCATGATAGAAATATCACTTTCACAGACATATTGGCCTGTTATGATCACCTGTGTACGCAACAGTCACACAGCATATTCCTCTTCCTAATTCTGCAGTATAATCAGTATAATATGCATATTTAAGGATGTAATGTTTTTTTTGTTATTTATTCTGCAACTGAAAATGATCCATTCCATGATAAAAGCCTGTATACATCATTAAAAATTCTTCATGTACAAAGTTTACTCAAACTAAAATATTTAGTGCAGTTGTATTAATCACAGAGGCTGATGCAACACTCACCTGATCTGTCTTGCATAGTTAAGCTCGATCTCAGACCTTTCCTTCACAAATTTGGTGTATTTTTCCACAAAGTCGATTCCCCACTGCGTGTGCTTTTCCAGGTTATCAAACTGATCCTGAGAGAAAGAGAGAGAGAGAAATATATTAAAGCTGGCACAATAACAGTGCAGACTGTTTCGACATCCTAATTCAGTTGCTGAAATAAAAAAAATGTACCACAGCAAGAAAGGTTCACCAAGCAGACACCGCAGGGCGTCACAAGCAAAGGTGACATTCTATTAAGCCAAAAGGAAGTGGACAGGAAAAGCCCACCCTGATACTGACATGAAAGCGAGTACTGTCAAAAATAGTGACCTTGCTAACAAACGCATGAGCTATTTTCACTTAACTTGCTAAAGTGATGTTACTAAAGTACTAAAGTACAAACTAAACAGTATGAGGTCGAAAAAAAATGTATCAGTTTTACACGCAACTTTGAAATTTGCCAGGTTTTTAAGTCAAAGCATAAAGCACAAATCATTGTACATGAATTGTAAACTGTATAATTCACAAATTAAAGCCAGGATCATCTACTGCATCAAGTTCAAGATGTTTCTGAAGGTTTCTTATCAGAAAAACACAAGGAACAAGTTTTATAGACTGAACGCTCCAAGTTGTATTAAAAACTGAAATCTGGAAGTGAATGCAGGTGCTTTTATGTTTCCAGGATACGTAAATACTAAAAGAAAAAAAATAATAATTTTTGTGATCCAACCACTTAAACCACATTCAGAAACGCATGTTTCCACATAGTGCTCAAGTTACTGGCCCTGAAAGTTTTATTAAAATCTTGTGTTGTGGTCATCTGTTGATGATTGCATGCAGGTTTGATGAGGTGTGTGTGTAAGGTTTTAATTTTCCATTTCCAGACGATTTCTGGTAAAACCTCTTTACAACACACAAACACAACACAGAAATGAGTCCTAGAAGCAGACGTAATCCATTTTTACACCTCAACTAACACTGATCACACATTTGAGATGTGACAGGCTCAGTTTAAAAGAGCCTGGTGCATGTTGAGTAAAATATGACAGAAAATACTTCGGTATCTGACAAGAAAGAAATCCTATATACTGTACTAACAACCTATGAAGCATATGTAATTGGATTGTGCAAAAACAACCCAAAACATGCCATGCATTAGAAAACACATCAGGATGTTCTAGCTAACGTCCCTCTTAATGTATTCTAGAATCTTTTCAAATCACGACTACTGAAAATAAACATTCCGTTCAGAACCAAAACTTCTTTTAAGCCTACTGTCATAAAAACACCTGTTTGAAGGTTCAAATGGTTCCAAACCTATATGAATTTCTTTCTTCTTAACATAAAACCAAACCAAACTTAACAGTTGCTGGTCCCCATTGACTTCCATTTAATGAAAACCCATAAATCAAAACACTGATCTTAAGAACCTACAATGAAATCAAGAAATTTTTACACTGCTAAAAAAAAAAAAAGAACAGCAACTCAAAAATCCTACACAGCCGAAATGCTTCTTGATAACAAAACATTGCTTTGCTGAACCGAAGAACCATTTCAAATCTTTACAGTGCACAATAAAATCACATCATCAGCTTTACTTGGCACATTAGACAGAAACTACTCTGAATTCAACAAGTAAACGGTATTGTAGAAACGCTTCGATCACCTTCGTTTGACTCCAGCATCCCCCCATTTTCTCTTCAACCATCTCGAAGTCTGAAGAATCCAGTCAAATATTCGCTCACACACTCCCTCCGTACGAACAAGCGTTAGATGCACAAAACCATTTCACATTCTCCTTACGAAAGAAGACAACCACTGTTCAATTCCTGTTCGTGCAAACTATCCGGATGCATTCAGCCAGCAGACAGGATGAACGCTCAAACCTTGTGTGTTTGTGCACACAGGATGTGCATGTGGGTGATGATCTATAGTTCTGCACTACATATTAGAACTTTCGGTCTATTATTTAAAGGCACAGTTCACAAAAAAATTAAAATTTGGTCATAATTTTCTCACCATTATGTCATTCCAAACTGATATGAATTTCTTGAGGATAAAAAAAACATGCAGCTATTTTCATATAATGCCAGTTAGAACTAAACTAAATGAAACCAAAAAGCATTATAAATGTACAGTAAAAAAGTCCAAACAACTTCCATGCTAAATTCCATGTCTTCTCTCAAGAAATAGCTTGTTTCAGTGCACAACATTATTAAACACCCCCACATAAATCGTATGTACTACATTTATTATATCTTTTTTTTTTGTGGTCACTATAAATGATCAATACAAAACCACACGGAAATCTTCAAAAAATTCCCACTTTTGTGTTCCATGGAAAAAAATTACAGCATTTGGGTTTGGAACGACACTAGGGTGAGTAAACAATGACTGAATTTTCATTTCTGGTGCTATTAAGAATACAGCTAAGAAACACGCACAGTGCCAAAGTCCCCTGTCAGCATCTGGGTAATTCAAATGACCTAATACGATTAGCCGGCCTCATTTAAACACAGATCACCTCCTCTTACACAACACAGTCTTTAGTTCACACTGCAGAGACAAGAAACACTAGAAGAGCAGCAGCTGAAGGTATAAAGAAGGCAAATTGAAAATCTGCTGTGTGATTGTCTTGTGGTTTTGATCAGTGAGACGGAGTATTATGTGACAAACGGATGCTCGGTTGTCTGACATCTTCAGCAATGCAAAGATGTCTATGAAGTGCAAGAGAAATCCAGACTAGACTAAACTAGCCCTATGAAAGCCAAAATCCTCATCTTTGAAACTGCAACCAGCAGTAAAGACGCTTTGTGTCGCTGTTCACGTGGGCACATTTTGCAATTCTCGATGCGACAAAGTATTGAAAACATCAAAACTTGAAGTCACCTTGTAGGGACATCCCCACATGGAAAACTTCTTCTAAGAGGGACTAAATAATGTGTTATTTCACGTCTAAGAATAGTACGAATGTACTTTTGGCTCAGGTGGTTTAACATTAAAGTAAAGGTTAGGGTTGGTATCATCCGATTTACATGTGCAGTTATATATTTAGCAAACACGCACATCCAAAGTGACTTAAAAATGAGGAACAGTACAACAAAAGCGACTCATCCAAGAACAGTTACCATAAACAGTAAAAGTATAGTGTTATAATGGCAAGTTAATGTGTTGATGTATTAACAGACACCACCTTTAAACAACAAACCAAGCAATTTCACTGAGAAATATTATGCAACCACAAATTACACAGAATTCAATGTTTCCTATTAAAACTCTATATAATGTGATTTTTTTTGGTGCACTATTGCAACACAAAAGCATTAGCATATTCATTTACCCTCTGAGTTGACAACACTTTAGTCCATGGTTCTTTAAATGATGAAGCAGCCCCCATCTCTTGCACCCAAACCAGTTCTAAAATCAAAACCAGGACCAAGACCGCCTGTCCGATTCAAACCAGCACAATTCTCCAGTCAAAACCAGTCCGTCCGCCAGTATCAAATGCTGATTTCAGTGTTATAATGGTGGATTATAATCCAGATTCTGTCTTTATCCACAGATTAAACCCCTCAAACCAGCATAAAGCAGACATACTTCACATCTGGAGCTGATCCAACGAGCGTCTGGGCGCCAGATTTACAGCAGTTCAGTAGTTCTACTTCTTAATTCAAGCCCAGACATTATCAACGACCAACGAGCACCAGAAAGATCCAGCATAGCTCCCGCAAGCAAGTAACACACTACCTGATGAGGAATTTACATTCATATTTACATCCAGTCATTTAGCAGAACCTTCTATTTAAAGCAGCATACAAATGAGGAACACAACAACAATAGATGATTCACAAAATAAACGATTTCAGAGCATAGAATTTAGGTTAGAAGTTTCTAAGCATTAAAATGTTTTCTAAACATTCCACTTTGGTTGTTCAAATACTAAAATTCCAGTTTTCTTAATGTACGTCTTAATGTAATTGTGTTAATGTTACATAAACTTAGTATAATGATGTCATTCGTAACAATTTAATATTATGGGAATGTTGGCTTGCAATCGTTACTGAATTTATTAACACTGTTTCATAAAAAAAGTTTCCAATTATGTTCTTTTATAAAACATTGCTTTATCTTTGTTGTATCCAGTACTGTGCAGATTACTTATAAATTGTAGTCCATTACTGATTACAAATTACATAACGGAAATTGTAGTTAGCAACATAATCTGTTGAATTACACATATTAGGTAATGTGTTCTGAGTACTTTTGGATTACTTTTAGATTACTTTTGACCTAACTCGTGAGAAAATATTTTCCATTCTTTGTAGTGCTGTCAAACGATTAATCGTGATTAATCGCATCCAAAATAAAAGTTTTTGTTTACATAATATATATGTGTGTACTTTGTATATATTTATTATGTATGTATAAATATACACACATACAGTATACATTTTGAAAAAATGTACATGTATTTACATGTATATATTTATATTCATATAATTTATATTATATATAAATGTATTTAATATATAAACATATGTATACACATGCATGTGTGTGTATTTATATATATACATAATAAATATACACAGTACACAGACATATTTTATGTACACAAAAACTTTTATTTTGGATGCGATTAATCGCGATTAATTGTTTGACAGCACTAATTCTTTGTTATTGTCAAAAAAGTAAAGTCAAATTATTATGAATAATTTACTGCAATTGTGTACATAATATGTAATCCTGTAATCTATAAAAAAAGTAACTGCAATCTGAATATGAGCACTTTAAAATGTAATGTAATCTAATTACAAGTGCATTTTTTTTTTTTTATCTGATTACGTAATCCAGATTACATGTAAGCAGTTACTACCCATCTTACTACTGTATCATCCTAAAAAATTAGAATTAACAAGTAACAATTTAAGATCAAATATGAACGCTGGTGCCAATAACCTCGTGGGCAGTACACCGACATATAGCACCGTTGCGCTACGGGCATCCCGAGTTCGAATCCTGGCTTGAGGACCTTTCCAGATCTCTCCCACTTCACTTCCTGTCATCTCTACACTGTCATAATAAAGGCAAAAACGCCAAAAATAAATCTTAAAAAAAAAGATCACATATGAACGACAGTTTATATGTTTCATAAATTAGGCCCAATTTGCAAATTTCATCTCCAACAGACATTCAAACAATGTTGCAGCAAGACCGTTTCCTCCAAACACTGTGAGAATATTTATCAATTACTATTAACAAGATATGGAACATTTGTTCATAACATTTTCACAGTGTTTACATTGTAATGTTCTCTGTTAGGGGGTAGAGGTGATGGAGTCATTATATCCGCTGTACTCCAGAGTGGCGACGTCTGCAATAACATCCCGCCGTGTACGGCGAGTTGGCGTGGATTAATGAGGGTTACGAAGGGCCACCAGCCGACCCTGAACAGAGAGTGAACAGATTGCAGAGCACCTGCATCCGCTGTGAACTCGTCCACTGGATGGAAACGAGGGATCGGGAGAGGCTGAGCACAAGTACATGCTCGGCTGTAGGCGTCTGAGCTGCAAGCATGTAAAAATCAAAGCTTTGCCAGGTGGTGACTGAGCAACTGGAGGGAAAACTGGAGAGAATGACTCAGAGTGAGAGAGAGAAAGAAAGGAATTTAAAAGACGTCTGATATTCAAAACCCCCCTGGTGTCTTTTTATCCATAATACAAAGAAACACAAGCACACTTTCATGCGAGCACAAACCTAAAAGGTTAGTTATTATTTATTCACTCTTGACTTGGAATAGATTGCACGAGTCATATGGACTACTAAGTGATCACAAGAAGCAAATTGCACAGCAACTACCCAGAAAAAAATAGTAATCATCCTTTCTTAGTGGTCGCTACACCATTGCTAGGGTGTTCTTGTAGTTCCTAGAAGCAACTGCATAGCCACCACCCAGAAAACCCAGTAGCACCCAGAACACCCAAATAACTGCATATAAACCACCCAGAATGCCTTAGTAACTGCATAGCAACTCCTCTGAATGCCCTAGCAACCAGACAGTAAACATCCAGAACTCTCTAGCAAGCACCTATCAATGCCCCAGCAACCACCCAGAACAAGCAGACCCTAGCAACTGCATGGCAACCACACAGAACACTCTAGCAACCACACAGGAAACACCCAGAACTCTCTACTAGTAAGCACCTATCAAGACCAAGACCCCAGCAACTACCCAGAACACCCAAGCACCTGAATAGTAACAACACAGAAAACCCAGCAACCACGCAGAACACCCAAGCAACTGCATAGCAACAACACAAAAAAAACAGCAAACACCCAAGCAACTGCGTATAAACCACCCAAAATGCCCTAGTAACTGCATATCAACTCCTCAGAACGTCCTAGCAACAACATAGAAAACACCCAGAACTCTCTCGTTAGCACCTATCAATGCCCCAGCAACCACCAAAAACACCCTAGCAACTGCAGAGCAACCACAGAGAAAAAAAAAACAGTAATCACCCTTTCTGGGTCATCGCTATGCAGTTGCTTAGGGTGTTCTTGGTGGTTGCCATCCAGTGGTAGCTCCTAGTAGCAACTGCCTAGCAACCACCTACAACACTCTAGCAACTACATAGTAACCACCAAGAAAAACAACAACAGTAATCACAGTTTCTGGGTGGTTGCTATACAGTTGCTAAGGTGTTATGGGTGGTTGCTATGCAGTTCCTGGTAGCAGCTGCATAGCCACCACCTAGAACGGCCAACAACTGCATAGCAACCACACAGAATACCATAGCAACACCCTTTTCAACAGTTTGCATTTTCATCCCCCCCCCTCCAAATCCCAAATGCTGTTTGTATTGTAAATTAACGGCTAAAACACATACAAAAAGTGTTCTGTGTTTAGTTGATAACAGTGTTGTATAAACGCCCCCTACACTATTCATATATACACAGAAATGCACTATTATGATCAATGTGCTGACGTCACCATGGAATCCGAATAAAAAATGAGGTCATACTTTAGTCTATATATGGAAGAAACAACAATTCTTCATAATAATGATTCTTGTGAGCACGGCAGAATGCTGTAATTCAGCCTGAAATAAAACACACACAACTGCACAAAAACACAAGCATGAGAATAGCGTATGACATATATTCCATCATCCAGAAACACATGCACACACGCCTCCTCCCTCTCTATAAATAGGCACTGTGTGCTCTGATGGGACACCCAGAAATCCTAGAGTTCACTCGTCTCTCATGAACTCATTAAATCCAAAGACTCTGAAGAGCAGAGCACTAGTCAGACACTGTAAACACAGGAGAGCTGACAACCATCGCCATTACACATGTATTACTCTTAAACTTTGGCGTGTTTAAATTGCTTCTGTTATTCCTCTAATCATGTGAGCAGAACCACCCAAAATACCCTAGCAACTGCATAGCAACCACCCAAAATGCCCTAGTAACTGCATAGCAACCCTTTAGTATGCCCAGAGAAAAAAAAAGTAATCACATTTTCTGCGTTGTTGCTATGCAGTTGCTAAGGAGTTGTGGGTGGTTGCTATGCAGCTCCTAGTAGCCACTGCACAGCCACCACCCAGAAACACCCTAGCAACTGCATAGCAAGCACCCAGAATGCCCTAGTAACTGAATGCCCTAGCAGCCGCATAGCAACCAGCCAGTAAAACCTAGCAATCACCCAGAAGGCCCTAGTAACTGCATAGCAACTCTTCAGGATGCCCTAGTAACTGGATGCCCCAGTAGCAACTGCATAGCAAGCAATCAGCCAGAAAACCCTGGTAATCATCTAGAATGCCCTAGCAACTCCATAGCATCCAGCCAGAAAACCCTAGAAATCACCCAGAACGCCCTCATATCTGCATAGCAACCACACAAAATGCCCTAACAACCACCAAGAACATTCTAGCAACCACATAGCAACCACCCAGAACACCCGAGTAACCACTTATCAATGCCCGAGCAACCATTTACCAAAAATATAGAAATTAAAAGATTCTGAAAAGTTTTCACACTGTTTTAAGAAGACTTTATATATATTTATTTTTACTTTTACAGTAGAAACAGTTACTGTAGTAAAGTATTTGGTGGAAACTGTACACTTTTGAAAGGGTTTTTCTCTCAGCATTTCTGAAATCAGTAAATGTGTTTTTAATTTACCCTCCTGCTATGAGCTCAACAAACCCTCAACATCCACACAACATGACTCACTCTCCATCCTTGTGAAATCTGGCCTTAATTTAGCCAGAGAGACCAGCTTCATCAGGCTTCTGCTTTGGTACTTTGGGACGAGCCAATTAACCGCAACACTAATGAAGAGCTCCACTCATTTACACAAATCACAGAGAACAAAAGGGAGGAAAAGCTAAATATATCACTGATGAGACAAAACTTAACTAGAACGCAAACGTTAACACATCTGGTGCTGAAGTTATGAGTCCAAACTACTGACCTCAGATCAGTCTGCTGCTTTGTGTTAGGTGGAACACTGTTAATAAGAACTGGGTGATCTGATCTCAGGTCAGTATTTCTTCTAAAATAAACAAGAGCACTGCAGATAAAGTTTATTACATTTAGTGGGGTTTTTTTGTTGTAACTTTGAGATGAGTAAACCTCTGAAAATAAGCAGATCGTTTTATTACTGGTTGTAAATGGTTTACTCAAGCCTGACTTCTGAGTAAACTGGACACATTTGCACAAACACACACGCAGAGATGCTACTACTGGCACAGATAGGCTATAAGCACTAATAGGCCAACACTCTTTGTAAAAACAGTAAGTGGCATGATATGATAAAATAAAATAAAATAAAATAAAATAAAAAAGAACGGTCACTTCTAGAAAGTTAAAAAATAAAATAAAATAGTATGGGGTAAAATATCATGGTAATTTCTAGGATGTCACAGACAGACAGACAGAAAATAAAATGAAATAAT
Source organism: Tor tambroides (assembly GCA_021397915.2). Lineage (NCBI taxonomy): Eukaryota > Metazoa > Chordata > Actinopteri > Cypriniformes > Cyprinidae > Tor > Tor tambroides. Next base: position 11,752 of record JAFVLL020037696.1, on the reverse strand, counting down.
AAAATAAAATAAAAAATAAATCAGTAAAGGGACCATATAATCTGATAGCACTTAATTTGAACATAATTTAGGAAGTTAAAATGGAAGTGAATGAAATGAGAAGTCAGCCATAGTCTGCTCATTAGGAAACAGGAAATAAATGTGAGGCCTGCAGTATCACAGCCAACCTCTTAGAGCAGTAGAGAATTACTTGTGTAACCTCTGTTCTGTCAATAAACCAAAAAAAGTCTACAAGTCTTTGTTGTGAGCTTTTTATGTAATTACCAACAAAAGGAAAGTTTCCAAAACTCTAAACGCACTCACACATCAAGGGCTCTGTTTCTGTTCATCAGTTGACACCACGAAACTGAAACATAAATCACCATCAACCTGAAATTCCCCAAAATACACTCATATCCAAAGTCTGAGTCACACAAGTATACAAATAACTGTAAAAACTGCTTTGAGGGAACAAAAGTGAATAGTATCATACACATTATCACAAGCTGGTTCACAACATTCATCCGAAGATACCAACATGGTTAGCATGGTTTTCGTTTTTGCATGCAACCAATGGTCACAGACATTACAGGCACCTTATAACATCTCTATCTCTACTGAACTTTTAGTCAGAATTAAATATTATCAGATGGTAAATTAGATTATTAATTTGTTCTATTTTAGTTTTCTGCCCTGAGGAGAGTTAAAAACGCTTGACGGATTCCTGCTGACCTAAAAACAGCTGACACAGGAAGTGGCTTAGCGAAGGTGCAGATGTAGAGTGCTGTGGTGACGGATGTGCTACTGAACACACGGGGTCAGTGTGATGATCTTATTAGTGCCGTTTGCTCAACAGACGTGAGTGATTCCTCGAATAACGCAGCCTGCTGAGCAGTTAGTCCAGTTAGGCTTGACAGTTTCAGCACACACACATTAGCCATGTTTGCATGCAACGAAGTAATCTGTTTGGCGGCTCAATCAGATTGAAAAGCCTTCACGTAAACACCTCAATATATCCGATTGAGCTTGATCCAAACGAAATTTCAACTGGATTGGAAGAAGTGGTCAATAGGAATCCAATTAATAGGAAAAAAATTGAACAAGAAAATGGTTGAATCAGACTATTTTCTTAATCGGATTCAGAAATGCCTTCAGCACACGTTCAGTGCAGTTATATGTATGTTTACATGCAATTTACTTCATATGAACGCGCACGTTCATTTCCGTCTTACGAACTGTTCATCGTAAGTTGCTGGGGTGATCTAATTGTTTGATAGCACGTTGCTATGCGGTTGCTGGGGTGATTTGATTGACTGATGCTGCGTTGCTATGCAGTTGCTGGGGTGATCTGAATGGTTGATGGTGCGTTGCTATGTGGTTGCTGGGGTGATCCGAGTGCTTGATAACACGTTGCTATGCGGTTACTGGGGTGATTTGAGTAGTTGATGGTGCGTTGCTATGCGGTTTCTGGGCTTATCTAAGTGTTTGATAGTGCGTTGCTATGCAGTTGCTTGGATGATCTAAGTGTGTTGCTATGCAGTTGCTGAGGGGATCTGAGTGGTTGATAACACGTGCTATGCAGTTGCTGGGGTGATCTGAGTGCTTGATAGTGCGTTGCTATGCGGTTGCTGGAGTGATTTGAGTTGTTAATATTGCATTGCTATGCAGTTGCTGGGGTGATTGAGTGGATGATGGTGCATTACTATGTAGTTGCTGGGATGGTCTAAATGCATTGCTATGCGGTTCCTGAGGGGATTGGAGAGGTTGGTGGTGCGTTGCTATGCAGTTGCTGGGATGATGTGAGTGGTTAATGATCAGTACTGGTCAGTGGAGGACACTGAATATGTATTAAATATTTGTTGCAAAAGCTCTTCTGACACATCAGTTTTTTTAAATGTGTTATCAAGGCAAAAACTACACTTATACTCTCAGTTGCTAAGTTATCGCGCAGACGTTTTGTTTGGATTTTAAGAACTGCACATACATTAATCGGATTTCAAAGTTAGGATTCATATAAACAAAACTTTCAGAATCTCAAAATGTATTGAAAATTTGTGCATGTAAACATAGCTATTGTGCATTATGAATGTGTTTGGTAGGGGTTTTTCAATCGTCATGAGATGTTTTGAAGTTATGCTCATTGTAGAAAATAGAAGCGTCTCTCTCTTCGTTCAATAGCCTCTGTTCATTGTGGCTGGCGCTTGTAGGCGGTTTGCATTCAGGGAGAAATATTTGTGTGAGATGTTGAGCAGTTTGTGTGTGTGTGTGTGTGTGTGTGTGTGTGTGTGTGTGTGTTTGTATGAATGCCAGTCCATTGGTCTTTCACACAGGGTCTTTGTGCTGCAGAAAAAGGCAGAACAGAGCTACTGTAACCTCTTAGTCATGATACACAGAAGGGTCACACACTCTTGGATGGTCCTATAACCAACATTGGTCTTTGTGACATGAAAACATCCAACATGAACTTAAGCGTCTTCTCTTCGCACAGTAGGGCAAGTACACTGCTCCGAAATATCCCAACGATTTAAAACGCCCAAGAGAACATCACCCCAACCACTCCATAAACACTGCTAGCATCATAAATCTCAAATGCTAACATAAAAATCCCTTTCTGCTACTGAGAGAAGGTCTCACATGCTCATAAACGCACACAAACGCACAACACAATGAAAAACTTTGGGATTTTAGACTTTTAAAGTTACCACTTGTGCCAAATAGTGCTGAGCGGTTGAGTGTCTGAGTGTTTGATAGCATTTTGTTGTGCGGTTCCTGGGGGATCTGAGTGCTTGATAGTGTGTTGCTATCCAGCTGCAAAGGGGATCTTAGTGGTTGATAATGCGTTGCTATGAGGTTGCTGGGGAGATCTGAGTGGTTGATGATCAGTACTGAATATGTATTAAATATTTGTTATAAAAGCATGTATAAAATGTAAAATGTTTAAATTATTTGTTCTGACATACATATCAGCTTTTTTAGATGTGTCATCGGCAAAAACTTCACTTATACTTCTTGGTGGTTGCTAGGGTTTCTTTAACTGTACTGAGAGAGATAGAGAGAGAATTGCATGAAAGCGACTCGCATTTTTACACATTTCGTGATGCAACAGCTTCAGTTCTTAAAAAAAGTAAATGAAGTGGTTTAGGGTGGAGTCCATCTGTCTGTCACATTCAAAGTCCCACCCACAAGTGAAAGCTGGAATTTGAGTCACTTTGACTGGAAAGATGACACATTAACACACATTCTCATGTTCATCCTGTGTGATCTCAGCCACACAAACTCACTTTCAAGTTTTGCTGACGTGTGCTGGAAAGTCAAGAGTCCAAGCTGACACAGGACAAACCACCCTGATAACTAGCCTATAGCCACTGATGAATAATTAATTACTCATTGTTGATTAAGCCTTCATTGAAGCTTATGAAGCTTATAAATTTGGTAATAGAAAAACCTACACAAACTAGTGAAACCTTTCCATAAGCTAATATCATAGAGGTAAATTACAAACTCTAATAACTTTAAATGGTTTTAGTACTCATTTTAGTCAAATTCATCACAGTTATAAAAGGGTTTTATGAACACTCTTACAAACTTGCATTTTATCCTTATAATACTAATTCAATATGGATCGATTTTATTAAAAAAAAAAAAAAAAAAAAAAAGTTTAATTATTTTTAATATTATAAAATATTTATTTTAAAATACTATAAAATAATAATTGATTAATATATTATTCATAGTTGTATTATTATTATTTAAGTAGTATTATATTAGAAAAACTTAATTAAACATCTTACCTTTTGGGGTTTAAGAAGTGTAGGCTTACTTTGAGAGATCTTAACTTTAAGAGGTTATTTAGAATGTTCTTTTTTTTCAAAAATTTGAATTTGTTTTTAATTTCATTAAAATTCTTAGGAACAAAATAGTTTTCTTAAGCTTAAAATTAATACGAAATCAAAAAGTAGGAGTAATTTAAATCTTAAAAATTGTTTCATGAATCCAGTCTCAGGACTCCGACGTAAAGTTGACTGGACTTAAATAAAATAAATAAAATAAAAATGAAATATTTGGTTTCAAAATAGTGCAGAGTGATACGAGAGACAAAAATCAGTATCCTAGGACAACAATTAATTACGTAGTTTTGAAGCCATCATACAAACTATTTTAACACAGAATGCCACTTTAGACCAATCAGAATAAAATATTCCAAAGACTCATTTAATAAACTGTAGTAATTGTATGTCCAGTCTGGTCTTTGAGGGATGCGTTCGCTATGACTACTCACACTGATGTGCATCTTCATCTCCAGGAGCTTCTGCAGGTACTCCTGCAACGGGGTGAGAGGCAGAGGGGCCGGAGGGTCCGGTTCCTCCAGGAACCAGCGGAGCGAACCCACCGACCGCCGTCTGTTCAAGAAATCATACAGCTCTTCATGCATCATCATGAGCTAACACGCAAAAACAGCGCAGTCTGAGAAAATATTACGAGAAACTAAAATATAGGTAAAAATTACACCGACAGATAAACAAAACGTCTAAAATATTGAGATGAAGGGAAAGAAATGAGTTTCAGCTCTGAGCCACTGTGGAATGTGGCCGATTACCCATCATGCACTGGGAGATTAAGCGACGCAGTGAACTTTGCTTGATGCCGTTTTTGTTATTAAGCTGATTACCGGCTAGAATTCGGCTCAAAGAAACACACAAACATTGTGAAGTTGCATCCCCACACACCTTCAAAAGCCAATCCCCAGACTGATTTTGCAACTCAAACACACTTCACTCATTGTTGAATTTCCAGCTTTTACCCGTTTTGTTCTCCTGCCTAATGATCCTTATTATTATGTTACATAAGACGAGTTCTGACTTCACCTCTGAGGATCTTAAAACTGAGATTTTCACAGGTAATGAAACGCAGAAATGAAACTATGAAGATGTTGTGGGTCATGGCGTGATATTACTCACTACCGAACAAAAGTTTTTAATAATTATGATTTTTGAAGTCTCTTCTGCTCACCAAGGCTGCATTTATTTAATCAAATATACAGCCAAAATAGTAATATTATGAAATATTATTGCAATTAAAAAAAATCTATTCATTCCTGTGATGCAAATCTGAATTTTCAGCATCATATGAAGCAGCACAACTGTTTTCAACATTGAAAGCAATAAGAAACATTTCCTGAGCAGCAAATCAGCATATTAGAATGATTTCTGAAGGATCATGTGACACTGAAGACTGGAGTAATGATGCTGAAAATACAGCTTTGCATCATAAATTGCATTTTACGATATATTCAAAGAAAACAGTTATTATAAACTGTAACAATATTTCACAATATTACTGTTTTTGCTTGCCTTGGATGAGAGACTTCTTTCAAAAATATTTTAAAAATCTTAATTATTCCAAACTTTTGTCCAAACATACTCCATTGGTTGGTCACTTAACATGTTGATAAAATATACAGACAGTCTCTTCCTGTCTAAGCAGGCAGTTCTTGGCCAGAAAAAGCTTCAAATTGGCCTAGACGTGACTTTGACTGTGAAAAGTCTGGCTTGGCAGGACTAGAAGTGGCCAGACTTTCTGGATTTGGTCTGTCGGCGTGCTGCTAGCTGGTATCTGTCCTGCCGTCTTCTGGAAATACATCTTTATAGAAAGTTGCCCAGCCTTCAGGAAATACAAACAGACAGACAGCTGCTAGAGCACAGTGCACATATATGTGTGTTTTTTTAACAGCGGTATGCTCAGAGAAAGCACAGCATGCTTGAATGTGTGTGTGCGAGTGTGTTTAATAGTGACAGGGAAAGTATACTGGGTAGGTATGTGAGGTATGTATTTTCCAGCGGAAATCTGATACACACTCACCCACACACACACACACACACATGCAGATCCATGTGCCAAATACACAGGCACTTCCTACATGCGTTCTGAACTATTAAAAGGTGAAGAATTTTAAGTCAAGGTTTGAAACTCTTTTTACTTCCATAATGTTACAGAATTCCAAGTGAAATGGGATAGTCAATGAGAATTCCTTTGAGAATTGATTGGAAGTGGCTCTATGTGAAAAGCCGTTTAGGGGGAGGGGCTAAAACATAAGGGGGCTCAATGATGTCAGCGGAAAAGGAAAGCTGTTTCAGTGGCGGAGAAAATTAGTGATAGAAGATTCTGAAAACAAATCAGTGTTATTACTGTTTATGAAAACTAAAAGAAAAAAAAAATTTAATTATCTAAAAAAAAATTAACTACAGTAACTAAAACTCCAAAACTAAATTAAATTGAAATAAAACAATTTATTTTTAAATAAATTGCCACAATTTATTTTAAAAAGTAAAAATGTCCCAATTTAGCAATAACATTACTGTGATGTGAGAAACCGAATTTCAAATAAATATTTTCAAATGATACAATTTTCAAATGATACAATTTTGTGCACTAAAATATTAAAACCAAAGTAAAAATTACATATATTGAAAGTAGGAAACTTACCAAAAATAATAAAATAAAATAGATTATAAAATAAAATAACCAATGATAAAGGAACTTCTAAAATGAAAAAATACAAATTTAAAATAAAATGTTTAAAAAATGTAATTCTATTTTAATTACATAATTATTTTTGTAAAATAATTTTATTTTATATAATATTTTATAAACATATGATTAATTATAACTAAATAATTAGATTTCATCTTGATATAAGTGTTGTTTCTTTGGAATAACATGCAACAAATCGCAAACAATAAGAGCGTATATGTGTACTGATAAAGTGAATAGGGTCAATTCTGATATTGACATCGAGTCAATTAAATAGTTTAAATTCATACACACAGATCCTGTGGTCGAAACTGCATCCTGTCAATGACAAACTAACAAATTGATTTTGATCACTTACAATCATTTCACAGACGCACACACACACACACACACACTTCTTCCTGTCTGTATCTTCATAAATAGGTTGCTTATGTTCAGAGTGTGATGAGAGAAGAGAAGCCTTCTCAGGTTTAGTGCCTCTCCATCCTGAAACACACACACACACACACAGACACTGCATTTGCACTGATAGCAACAGCCGTAGGCTGAAGTTTGGGCAGGAATGCTTAGAGATCAAAGGTTGGATGGTAATCCAAAGATCCAACTCACAGACCTAAAGAGGTGAGAGTGAAAAACTAAATTTAGACGTTCACACACACACACACACACACACACACACACACACACACACACACAGATTACTCAGATTATCACAAGCACTTAGATACACAAGATGGAAAGTAAACTCCTCTTCCGCTCAGGGTATAGATTGCTAGTAATCAGACCTTCAAACAAGTATACATTAAGAGAAGAGCAATGAATCCTTATTAATGCTGAATGGAAGATGTCACAGTAAAAATCACCAAATCACCCAGACCAGAGAGGGCGCTGTTTACATCCTACTGAACGAAATGAGTTGATGATGCAGTGAAAGTGCAAGTTTCATTGAAGACTGGAGTAATGATGCTGAAAATTCAGTTTTGCATCACAGGAATAAATTACATTTGAATATATATTCAAATAGAAAACAGTTATTTTAAATTATAATAATATACTGCTAACGCACCCTTGAGATTTTCAAAAACCTCACACTTTTAAATGGTAGTGCATGCCTAAAATACAAACCAAATACTACAAATTCACTTTTGTACAGAGGATGTTTACTTCCTCAGAGAATTTGTCTAAAGAACTAAAGTACTAATGATTCAGAATGGCCAAAATGAAAAGAGAAAAAAGGAAAAGGGATATGCCAGACAGAAGGAAGAAAGTCGTGTAGGCTGAGGTAATCTGTTGTTCAGCTGCTTTTAGTGAAGGGAAATTTAATGGTTTTTCACTGTGCAGAAATCACAGAGCCAGATCAATAAAGCTCCATCCACCACTCCACCTGCAGCTCACATCGCACACCACAATCACATCTGGCAACTCGCTCATCAAATAACCAACATCTGGCAACCCTGTTAACCCCACACTCACCACAGCTGTGAATGTGAAAGAAACGTTAAAAGATTTGCCATGGTAACCATCGTTGCCGCCAAAATAACCGAATAAGCTTAAGTAAAATCAAAATAAAATCATAAGAGAATGTTAGAAGCTTTAAGCATCTTTTAAAAAACATATGTTCACAGTAACGGTGATTCACCACATTCTTAATTTGCAGAAACTATGGCTAGCAATGGTAAGTTTTATAGTCGGCCAACTTTCTCTCTCAAATTTAGAGAGTTTGCCTGTAAATCTACATCATATTAAGACTGAAAGCCCATAAACCACTTGTCTTCTAGTTCTTTCTATGCTTAATAAACTGAAATGGGTACTTCTAACTGCTTCCTGTTTCTGCCTCTCGCTTCCCCTCCCACAACGACACAAAAAACACAATCTCTGCCTTGCCCTTGACCACAAAATTAAAATTAAACCACTAAGAATCATTCAGAATATTGAAATGAGTTCAAACTTATAATAGTATTACCATATTTGTCACATTGCACAGTAAATTTGTAAATACCATATTTTGTGTCAGTTAAGTATGACTAAAATCGTTACTTGCGCTGTTTTTATTGGCGCTGCCAAAACAGCATGGTTGCCATGGCCATAAACGGAGCCTCGTTTGAGTGATGCATGGCATGTTTTCCACAATAATGGACTGCTCTGTGATTGGATGAGAGCAGGACAGGATGGAATGTCAGGTTATGAAAGAGGAAGTCACTGAGTCCATAACAAGGACAAACATGGAACTGAGAAATGAGAAGTTTTTCTCTAAAAAAAGGGATGAATTTACACATGCATGCATGTCACACTTTAATTTTTTTTTAGTAAGGGTGTACTGGCAACCCTTATAAAAAATAACTATACTAATATAATACTTGCTATTTCTGCAGAATATGTAGTACGCATGGGAGCTATAGGTAAATAAAACTAGAACCTAAACTAGAACATTAAAAAAATTATATATAATTTATTTTATTTCAGGTAGTTGCCAAGGCAATATTTCTATAATACATATATAATAATATAATAATAATATATTTAATATATTTATTTTCAATTACCTTGATTTACCAAAACAATAATAATTTAAAAAAAAATTATATAAAAGCCACATAGACCTGTTTAAAAAAATAAAAAATAAATAACAAAAAAAAACTAATGAAAATAACAAAAAAATAAAAATACAAAAACTTTAAAATTAAATATACTACTTTATAATATAAATGGAAAAAAGTAATAATTCAAAATATTACAACTACTGTTTTAAAAATAGAAATACTAATTCAAAATATTTCTAATATAAAAACTATAATAGTACTAAATGATACAAAAATTACACTGGTGTGTATAATATGCAAATATACACAGTTATGGAATAGCTATGCATACATATATATAAATGTGCAGTAAGAACAACAGACCACACTGCATGGAATACTGTTTCCCATAATGCAATGCATCTCTACGTCTCTATTTGTGCTCATTATTTAATCAGACTGATGAAAGTTAAAACATTTACACAAAATGTAGCCTAATCAAAAATGCAGAATAACCATATTTATTTCAAGATGGAAACCGGACGCCACTCTTATGCAATGTGACGAGGTCATGTGACAGCAAGGACTTTATGATGCATACTGTTTCACGTGCTATTTTTGTTGCAAAGAAGGTAGTAAAGAGTATACACAGCAATAGTATTTAGCAAGTGGAAAGATCCCATTTTCCAAATCTATTTTAATTCTTGAAGCGATGCACGGGGACGAAAGTGATTGACATTATGATAAACCAATCAGCAGCAGCTTGGGAATAGAACGTGGGTTCACAGCCAAAGAGAGGAACTGACAGCTTTATCAGAGGTTCCCAGATTGCCTCAACTCACAAAGCTGCTATTCATGCATGCTGTTCACGTGTGTCGTCAGAAAGATCACATTGCGTTATCAACCTGAGCAAATCGGTATATAATGAGACGAGCAGACGAGCTCAATCACTGCCAATAAAACTCTCAGCAGCAGCTCTTACAAAAACTGCAGTACAATGATACATTGATATATACCATGGTACTGAATGCATACCCTATTCATATACATGGCATTTACATGAAAGATGCTCACCAAAGGTGCATTTATTTGATCAAAAATTTAAAATTGTAAAAATTAACAGTAAAAATTGTGAAATATTTTACAATTTAAATTAACTGTTTTCTATTTGAATATATTGTAAAAAGTAATTTATTCCTGTGATGCAATGCTGAATTTTCAGCATCATTACTCCAGTCTTCAGTGTCACATGATCCTTCAGAAATCATTCTAATATGCTGAGCATTTATTTGAAGTTCTTTACTTTCACTTTTGATCAATTTAATATGTTTCTGAATAAAATGTATTAATTTCTTTCAAAAACAAAAATCTTGCTGACCCCACACTTTTGAACAGTAGTGTATACAGTGTTATCATGGTACGTTTTGTGAATGGAACAACTCTGATTATAGATTTGCATGCTAATCTCAGACAGTCCTGAGTTCAAGATACTTTCCTTAATTCGAAACAGCGATGCACATTTTCTCACCTTTGCATAAATTAGGAGCAGCGCTTGCACCGCACACAAATATTTATTCAGCAACCTCAAGGGTCGCTAGGCAACAGTGAAGGAAGAAGGAAACACCAAAATGATTTTGAGTGCTACAAAACACATCACTGATAATGGAGCTTCAAAATCTGTTATGCAAATGCAACATACACACACACACACACACACACACAAGAAAAGATCGAGTCCTAGGAGACATTCTGGTGGCCAAGTACCAAGACTATTTTTACGGAAGAAGTAAACAGTTATTTCCGTAGATCTCAACAGAGAATGATTTATGAGCGAATCATTCAGAAGGGAATCAACTGATTCACTAAAAAAAGATTCTATTCAAAAGACTGATTCATTTACAAATCGCTATTTCTCTTAAGAATTTTCATTTGTCATTCAGAGCTAGACTTAACAACATAATAGCTCTTTATTTTGTACACAAAATCCATTTGGAAAACCAAGAAATTCTTAGTATGCTCATTCCAGAGAAGCATAACAACATGCCGTCATGCGTTTGGCTGTAAAACACACGTTATCTATAGGAGTCACGCTGTCGAGGTTTTATTAGAGGCTCTGCGACTGCATGCGGCACTCAGGCACAAATTATGGTAATTTGTCTCATCTGTAATTTTAAACACATTTGTGAGGTGCCTCTGTACAGGTCATTTCTACAGGTAAACACACACTCACATGTTTAAGGAAGTCGGGAATCTAAAATGTCCTGACAAAAAGTCCCACAAACAAATTTGTGGACAAACAAGTCTAAATTTGGTCTAAATATCATCACAGACAAAACAGCATTGATAACTGAGCAGTAGTTGGAATATCTGCAGTATTCAACAGCTGAAACTCACTTTTAAAGGGACAGTTGCCCCAAAAATGAAAATTCACCTAAGCCTTCATTTGCTTACTTTCATACCTTTTAAAACCTGTATGATGCTTGTTTCTTACATAAAACACAAAAGATGACATTTTATAGAATGTTCACACAACTCTTTTTAATATAATGTAAGTGGATGGGGACTGGTACTGTTAAGCTCCAAAAATGACAAAAAAGCAATATAACAACTCACATGTGTCATTCCATGCCTTCTGAATTCATGTTTAACTGATACGAATTTAAAAAAATGTTTCTCAGATCAGGTGACCTACTTCAGGTGCACACTTCCCTCATGAACACTCG
>JAFVLL020037695.1:0-24461 GCA_021397915.2 Tor tambroides | reverse complement strand
ACAAAATTTGTTTAATGACATGGGTATGACAGAGGTATTACAATTTGAAGGTGGTTTATGAGGACACTGCCTATGTCCCCGTAATTCAAAAGGCTAAAAAAAAAAAAAAAACATACTAAGTGGTGTTTTTTTGAAAATCTAAAAATGCACAAAGTTTCCTGTAAGGGGTAGGTTTAGGTGTAGGGTTGGTGTAGGGCAATAGCACATACAGTTTGTACGGTATAAAAACCATTACGCCTATGGAGAGTCCCCGTAAACCAAAAAACAAACATGAGTGTGTGTGTGTGTGTGTGTGTGTGTGTGTGTACGCACCTGCACCAGCTGAGGGAGATAGTCAGCCAGCTCATCATCACTGCTACTCTCGATCCAGCTCACGGCCACTTTCCTCACCTCTGTGTCAGCAAATCTGAATATAACACACACAACAAAGCACAACATTACAGTAACAGTAATAAAGCAAGTCATGAGATCTAAAGTTTGAAAGCAAGACAAAGAAAAATCATACGACCAAAGTGACACATTAAAAGGTCATATGGTAAAAATGTGAGAAGGAGAAAGTGGGCCATAAAATAGAGAGGGAGCAGGACAGATACATACTTTGAATCAAGGAGCTCCAGGGCTGAAACAGGTGACAGAGGGGGCCAGTGGTGCAGAAGCGAGTGGATCTCACCCATACTGCCCCAGTCCCAACTGGGTGCACTGGCTAAGATTTTAGGCAGGCTGTATTCATAGTCCCGACAATAGTACCGCTGGTCCCAGAGCAGCTGCTTATCTGCTCGTGACAGTCTGGTGGAAAAGAATGCTGGGTAATGTCAAAGTAGACAAAGTATTGCATTTTCTAGAAAGTCGTACCAAACTAAGTCTCACTGGATCAAAATTGCATTGTTGAGAGAACACAGAAGTCTCACTGATGTACAAGTCACAATGTACGTTCAGAAATAATGTAAAATACAAGTCAATAAAACAAAACGTTAACACTATAAAAATGTACATTTTACTTCTCCCCATTCCACCAAAGGATCCTTCAAATGTAATAGTATTCAGAACAGAACAGGAAAAGAGTATAGAAAAATTTAAGTATAAAACAAATTATAGTGTCATTCATTCTAGACATTCATTATAAACGGAAAGCCTAAACTAATTTATTTAAGTGAAAGACAGCATGTGGGAAATGTGCTGCACAAATAAACTTGGACTCAAGTACCTCTCTCAATAGGCACGATTCCAAATGTGTGTGCTTCGTGCATGTTTTGCATGCTCGATGTGCAAGTCGCTTTGGAATTAAAGTTGCAGTACGTTTCGGATGATAAAAAAATGCTATTTATATTCTAGAAATTATGTTACTTCCTGTAGGCTTCAAACTAAACCAAGAAGCAGGCACTCTAACCCGTTAATCCATGAATCATAAAGTAAGATTTAGTTCTGATCCATACATAAGAGGCACAGGAAACAAGTCACACCTCTTAAATGTGTCTGCAAATGGGCAGTCAAGCTGGGAGCCCGGCAGCTGTTGGCACTTGGTGGGCATTCAGAGAGACATGCTCACAAAATGAGCATGGAAAGTTGCCCACCGTCTGAGGCTGAGTGTTGTGTGGCTGTTTTAAAGCTGACTGAGCTTTCTGTTTCACATCTGAGAGATGCATTTTCAGCAGAGCATACTAAACAAGGCCTGACAACTGTCTGCTTTTCAGCTGCAATGTCTCCTTATCAATAGAGATTTATTCTGAAGTCACAGGGAGTTCAACTCTGTTTTTATTGCAGAGAATCGCTTTTGCTATCTTTACAAGAAAACCTCTAAAAAGTTATTCATATGAAAAACTAAATGGTTCTCTTAAACAGTGTGACTAACAAACTGTCTTGTACATACAGAAGAAGACAGAAGTGAATCAAATGTCTGTTTGGACAAAAAGAAGTTAATCCCCTTCTCTAGGCTCAGACTTTTACACTGAAAATGAATTATGCTCTTTTGAATTTGCATTGAAAGTGCATCCTCAATGTTTTCTACTTGAGCACCAAATTGGCATATCAGAATCATTTCTGAAGGACCATGTGACACTAAAGTCTGGTTTCACTATCAAATAAAGGCAGCCTTGGTGAGCATAAGAAACTTCCTGTTAAAAGATGTAAAAACTGACTGCAAACTTTTGAATAGTCCTGTATTTGTCAGCGAAAGAGGACTGACTACTGTATTATAAACTCTACTGCTGTGTAAACGTAACCTTAGTGTTCTGAGTGTTGTGAATTGGCTTAATGATGTCCATGACTATTTAATAGAGGTTTTATACTCTGAGAAGCTCAAAATCACTTCATTCTCAATTCAATTAAAACCCTTAAATAAGATAAGCAAACTGAAGGGGATCCATATAATTGGAGTAACTAGGCGGAACTGATTCAATTATATAATGCTCTCAAAGGCTCTTTTATCCTCCATATCTGAAATCATGTTCAGTTCATATGCTTCTCAGGCTTATTATGAGGTGTCTGATGCTCAAACAAGACAGGAAGCACGTGGCTCTGTAATTGTATCAAACATTCTGATTAGGGATTTACCAAAAGCCAGAATCAAAGCCTACAATCTAATTCTACCTAAAACCTTACCACTACTCTTTAGCAAGCACTGGCATTTCCTTCATGAAATGCAAATCTACATTATGCCATGAGGTCTTTTTTGTGAAGCAAACTTACCCAAAAGCAGATGCTTGTGCACACAGCTTTTCTATCTCACTTCGATCTCCTGGATCAAGTGGATCTAGAGATTGAGGGTCTGGGCAGCCATTCTCCTGAGGACCAACATAGAGCACGTCCATCGCTGGACTGGGAAAGTCAACCTGTGCATGGTCAGACAATGATATTTCCATTAAAGATGTGTACGAATTTTTGCGATAGTTTATAAATGTTGATAAAAAAACTATTGTGAAATGACGGCGTTTCCATTAATCGATGTTATGCAACTAAAACTTAATTTTTTCCTCGTGATAAGTGGCAACAGATGTTGGTAGGTTTACGTATATCACAGCCACCGCACTAGCCATTAATTTTAATCGAAGGAAATGTAGGCATGTATCTTTAGGGAAGGAGCGCAGAGAGCAGCTTCTGGAACGCTTTTGAAACGTGCCGTAGGGCGGCTGGTATAAACACAAGCATTGACTAGTGGCTGCGTCGGAGCTGTAATGCACAGCAGATGGGGTTATCCAAGCATTAATGGCAAGGAAAGTACATTAATAGTACATTATAGTACATTAAAGAATGATCATGTGACTTCTACGTATGCCAGCTTTACGTATACGTATTCCTTTTTTCGAATTGCCTACAAAACCACCTCATGCAAGCGTAAAAACTTTTTTGCGATAAATATGGGATTTTTCGAGAAATCGACGTGTTTTCATTGGGCATATTTTCAATCTGCATTTTCAATTTGTGCAATTTGAAGGGTTATGGAAGCACAGCTAATGTCAGTGAAGAGCAACTGACTCTAGATGGAAAAAAGTGCAAATAAAAGAACCTGCAGTATGACCCGTTCTGAAGGATTCTTCCCCTTGCCTGCAGCTCCAGGCTGAAGGACTTGAGGAGACGTCCACAAACTTAGCAGCTTGCTACCTCTTGACAGCACCCTGAAACACAAAATACATGAAGTAATGTTTATATTACTTATTAACTGCCGTCTCAAATTTATTTAACTGGCATCCCAATATACAGTGGTTATGTTGTCATAATTGCCATAATTACAAGATTCTGACTGTTAAATGTTTTGTCAAACTCGTAATTATGAATAGGTTCTCTCACTTTGAGAGTGAAACAATCAAAATGGCACTAAATCTGTAATTTTATCATAACCAGCGATTTTACATAAAGAGGTAATAAAGTGATTACATACTTTCAGTCACCAACAATGAAGCTGTTTATGGATCTATAATGGCATTATGAACACTGAATAACTGATTTATTAATTATTGGGAAAAAAATACAAAGACTCCCTGAAAATTCTACTACTTACAATGTACCCTCAAAGGTAAATATATTTTATTTGAGGTACTATTTTATGACTTGCCTTCTGAAATCAAACAGAGGGATGGACACTTTTCCCAAAAGTTCTGGACCCTTCCGTTGCTTGTTGGAATCTGGCGAGTTGTTCGCATTCTGGTTGAGAACCCCATAGAGAGAAAGACTCAACATGGCCTCCAGCGGTAACAGCGCCACTGAAATAGGGAAATTTATCCTAAAGAAACAGAAGAAGTTGTCACCAACACTAGAAACTGGCACCAATCCCGCTGATTTCCCTCTAATTCCAAAAGCGTGCCAGCATGTTTAAGGGGCATTAACACTTACAATTCATCCCATTTGATGTGGTAGAAAAAACTCTTGTACGTTCCCACTTTTTTGGACTGGACAGGCTTGAAGAGATTCCTGTTGTTGTGGGTCAGGGCACACATCAGGTAGTATTTTTCAAAACTGAAAAACAGGAAGGACAAATTACTCTATGGCACGGAAAGGGAAGAAAACATTGGCCTGTACTTATCTATTGCCAAAAGCATAATTTGACTGAATATGATATAAGTTAATCGAGACTTCATTTTTTCCATTCAGTTTTATGCACAATTTACACAAAAATTGTTTGTATATATTCATTCAAATATTTTTTGAAATGTGTTTCAAATGATGGCAAAGTATGTGTTTTCGTTTTTCAACACAGCCAATCAAAGTTCAAATATTTTTAGGATTATAGATGGCACAAGGATATATATTTTGAATCTCTTTTGGTGTGGTCTATGGAAATTTTTCATTCGGCTATAAATAGGCTCCATGATGAGCACTGTGGTAGAAAGTATCCTCAAGGGAAAAATTAGTAACAAATAAAATCTTCTCCCACTAGAGAACTGGATTAAATTACAGAACCAAGTGGTGCAGAACTTTAACCCTCCTTTGCCTCCAAACACACACCACACCCCTCTCTCTGTCCAGCTCTGCCTGCTCTAACTGTTCTTTATGGAAATCACTAGTCAAGTTTATTTTGGACATGGCAGATAAGTGCTGCTGAGGCTAGATAAATAAGAGAGCTATAGATAAAGCAAGCTATGCAGTAAGGCCTAAAACAAAGACTAATCCACCTCCACTGACTTCAACAAACTAGTATACAACTAAATTCTAAGAGTAAGAAACTGCCTTGGTGATATAGAGTATCAACTATTTTAATATATTATACATATATACACATGCACACACTGCTGTTCAAAAGTTTAGGGTTGGTAAGATTTTTTTCTTGTTTTTGAAAGAAATCTTCTATGCTCAGCAGGGCTGCATTTATTTGATCAAAAATACAGTTAGCAGCAACAATATTATGAAATATTATAACAATTACTGCCATTATTCCAGTCTTCAGTGTCACATGATCCTTCAGAAATCATTCTAACATGCTAATTTTGTGCTCTAAAAACATACTCTAGAAAGTACTTCTTAAAAAAAAAAAATCAATTAATTAAAAAAAAAAAAAAACCTGACCCCAAATTTCTGAACGGAATATACACACTATATATTAAGTTTCATAACAACTGTGTCAATTGACTAGTTATGTGAATGGATCACTAAATTAATCCTTGTGCAATGATTAAAGAGAATGAAAGCAATGTTATTGGAAATCACAATTTTAGGCCATTTAAAAACAAATATATACACATTTCAAAATATATACTGAATATAAAAAGGATTAAAAATATTTAGCTGTAATGCACAGTCCTAGTAATAAGAGATAACTCTCCAAATATTCATTATCAGAGGACACAGCCCTCATTTCTTGCAACATTTTTCATAAGTGGTCTTAAAAATTTCAAAAGCATGTTGAATACAGTAATTTTTAAGTATAGTGAATGGGAATAATACGATTCTAAGCTCTCCAAGTTGGGTTAAATGTTAAATGGTCCAGATATAATTTATTGAGGCTGACTGCTCCAAGAGAACACAGACCCAAAATTACTCAAATTATCTAGGAGGAAATAACAATGTAATGAATACGGACTAAGGCAGTGCTTTGAAAGTAGTAGAGAAGTTTACCTTGGCTGTGAGTTTATTAAACAGAGTCATTATAAGTCTGAAGTGAATTAAACAGCGTTTAGCGCTTATTTAGACTGCAGGGCTCGATATGCCAAAACAGGAAGGGTAAATGGATTTATTTTAGAATCCATTTCTTTCTCATGAAAGTATTAAGCTAAAGTTTCAGAAAGACTCATGTCACAAGCACTAAAATGGACACTGTGCTTACCTGCTGACCCAGGTAGCAGGAATGCCATGAACGGCAAACAGAGTGAACTGCAGGTGCTCCGTGGTGCCCGAGGCCTCTTTGCTGTCCCTTCTGTCCTCCATGTGCTCTTCCATCGTGCAACCAGGTGTAGTTGGACAGAAAGACCTCAGGTAGAGCTTGGAGAACTCATACACAGCATCTGTGAGTCCAGTTAAACTCTCCTCTACTGGACTAGCACAACCTGAGAATCACAAGAAGCAGAGTACAGCATACAAGAAACAGCAATTGAGATGATTTTAGTCATTGAGGAACAGCCATTGAGATGTTTTTAGGAGCTGAGCTTACCATTAGCTGAACCTGTAGAAGCTGAACTTGTGGCACCAGCCTGCAAAACAAAACAGTGCTGTTTGAATATATGCGCAAACAGAAAAAACTAAATAGGAACTAAAAATTGCTATGGTTTAGAGTAGGGATGCACAATATTGGTACCCTGCTGGCTTTTTTTTTTAAATTAATTTAGATTTTTTTAAAATTAACAATATTGGATTTAGTGGATCTCAAAATAGACATCCATTTTTTATGGCTATCATGTTAACTTTTTACTATTTAAAGTAACTGATCTTAGTTTAGTTTAGAACTGTAATATCAGCCATTTATCAACAATCGGTTATTTGTCATAACATTCAAATAGTTACTGGGTTATCAGTATCCACTACAGCTTTATTATAGTGCATAAATACTTCACACTGAATGTTCTCTGACCTCTGGAGAACGTGTTCTAGGAAGGTTGACAGAGCGTTTGAGTCTCTTGATGGCATCACTGATGGCTGGTGTCTCAACTTCATCCAGAGCACAGCACAGATTTTTAACAGACTGAACCACATTGTCCACTGTTTTATACTGGGTGCTCTAATGAGAGAGATCGAAAGTGAGAAACGATGAAATCCTTTCAAACACTTCTTTATTTCTTCTCATACCGTATTAGCTTGCTTTGTTTGAGAAATAACAAGTTACCTCATTCTGAAGGCAGAGATTGACCTGCTTATGATATCCTTCAAGGTATTCAGCAAGACCCTCTCTACAGAAAAAAAAAAAACATGCAAAGGAATGAGAGAAATCAACAAGCACAATAAGGGACTTCAAAGGCCACGCATGGCTTTTGTAGCCTTTGGTAGGGGCAGGAGATAAGATGGAGCACATTCCTACCTTGTGACTGCCTCTTTAAACGGCCTCTCTACTAGGCCAAGGTATTTCTCCAAGACAATGGGGGAGATGTCATCATCTGACTGTTAGCATACACAGAGAAAACACACATTTATACATTAAACATATCTGTTTATAACGTGGGAAGATAGAAAGTAGTTGTTCACTGCGCTGCTATTTATTTATTCCAGCCTTTGTAAGTGTCATACCGTTCGGGCCAGATCTCTTCTCATTGTGCTAAGAAAAAGGAGCTGTAGTTTGATCTCCGTTTCCCACTTCCTGCAGTTCTGCACGTACTCATGACTGCCCAGGCTGTGTTTACTGGAAGATAATGTTAAAGATGCTTCAGACATGGGCCAGAGCCAAAAGCAACAATGAATGAATGAATAACTAAATAATACTTACATATAATGTCATATACTAATAATTATAATAATAACTACCATTTCAAAGTTTGGGGTTAAGATTTTTTAAAATAAATTATTACTTTTATTTAGCAACGATGCATTAAAGGGATAGTTCACTCAAAAATGAAATCCGAGAGCTTTCTGACCCTGCATAGACAGCAATGCAACCGACATGTTCAAGGCCCAGAAAGGCAGTAAGGACATTGGTAAAATGGTCCATGTGACATCAGTGGTTCAACTGTAATTTTATGAAGCTACAAGAATACTTTTTGTGCGCAAAGAAAACAAAAATAACAACTTTACCTTTCTGGGCCATAAAACATTTCAGTTGCATTGCTGTCATGGTCAGAAAGCTCTTGGATTTCATCAAAAATATCTTAATTTGTGTTCGAAAGGTAAACAAAGGGCTTTCGGGTTTGGAACGACATGAGGGTGAGTAATTATTTTCATTCCAATTATTTCAATTTATTTCATTTTTGGGTAAACTTAGGGCTGCTCGATTATGACAAATCATAATCACGATTATTTTGGTCAATATTGTAATCACGATTATTTAAAACGGTTATTAGTGGGCCATATGACCCAAACTTTATATAAAAGATTTATTTAAAGATAGTGATAGATAGATAGATAGATAGATAGATAGATATCTATCAAATAAATATTTTCTGTAAATAAGGTTGCTATAACATCTACATTTTAGAGACCAGCGAAATGTCACAATTCTCAATATCACAGCAGAATACTAGAGTAACTAATATTAGTTAAAAAAGGTCCTAAAAATAATTGAAAATAATTAAACTGCCAGTAATAAAAAAGCAAGGAACACAATATCAGTAATAAAAAAGCAAAAGAATACAATAGAAAAAAAAGATACAAATGAAACAAACTGTGCTTTAAGTTTAAGTCTAAAGTATACAGCCTACTACTAGAGAAAATGAATAACCTAAACAAAAATAAAATAAAACAGCATAGTCTTCACTGTAAGAATTAAACTTCTTTTGTTACTTATTAAAGCTACAAATGTCCTTCAGTAAAGAGTAGTGAGTGATTTTGTCTTTGTCTTTTGTTGTTTGATTAATATTAAGCACACAGTTGCAGCAGGAATATAGTCCGCTGTCACTTTAAGAGCCGCACGGATCCAATTTACTGTTACACACGTATTTTCATTCTTACGTTCATTTATTACATAAACCCTCCTCGGTTATGTGAATAATCACTAAGCGACACATTTTTGCGCGTATTTGACCGTTTAGGCGCTAAAAGATGACTTTACATATCCGTGTTGTGTTCCGTCTCTGAGCGCATACACAGTAATCCTCCTGAGGAAGCGCAAGTTCTCTTTCACGCTTTTAAAAACATGAATAAATCTAATCAAATTAAATAAATCAAGCACGTCCCATTTTGCAAAAGTCTCATTACATGATTTTACTGATTAGCACGCGAAATTGAGCTTTTATGGAGGAACGAATGCACACCGCTGGAAAGGGGGCGGAATGGGGCGCAATAATCGTTTTATCTCGATTACTGTGTTTTCATAATCGTTGGAGGCCTAAATCGAAATCGAAACTGAATTTCGATTAATTGCACAGCCCTAGGTAAACTCTCCTATTAAATTAATCAAAAGTAGCAGTAAAGACGTTTATAATGCCACAAAATATTATATTTTAAATGAACGCTGTTCTTTTCAACTTTCTATTAATCAAAGAATTCAGAAAAAAATGTATCACAGTTTTTACAAAAATTCAGCTTTACCAATACATGAATAAATTGATTTTTTTTTAAGCTAATTAGTTTTTCCATGTTATAATAATATTTCACAATTTTACTGTTTTTATGGAGTATGTGATCAATAAATGAAGCCTTGGTGAGAGATATAGGAGACTTACAGGAAACAAAAACATTACACATTTCTTACCAACCCCAAACCTGCTTTATGAAAAACGCAAATAAAGAACAAAAATGTGTCATTTATTTGAGAATGCACTCTAAGAACATTCCAGGGTAGGAGATGTGTCCAGGATGACTGTGCTTTGGAAGGCCAGAGCAGGAACGTTTTTAATAATTACTTGTATCAACTTGCCAAAGTCAAATGAGGACCAGACAGCCAGCATTGAACCAGACAGTGAGGAACTACACCTTAACATAAGGGGAAACTAACGAAAGGCTTTCAAAACCTTGCATTGAACACATGAATAACATGGTAACTAAGAGAGGATGCCTTGCATTACAGAGTTTGGAATGATTTGTTTTTGCCCAATCCCCCTGTTCCTTATTAGGGCAGGCAAACCCTCCCCTA
This sequence comes from Tor tambroides, assembly GCA_021397915.2. NCBI lineage: Eukaryota > Metazoa > Chordata > Actinopteri > Cypriniformes > Cyprinidae > Tor > Tor tambroides. Next base: position 14,320 of record JAFVLL020037695.1, on the reverse strand, counting down.
GAACTGTTGGTTCTGCTCTTCCAATGGTGTGGGTAAGAAGGAAACATTTCCCTAGCACAATTAAAGCAAAATAACCCCTTTTTCAAGGAATGTTGCCAGGGGACTTGTTTATGTAATGCGACAGAATGGCTGCAAAAGGGAAAGAGAGAGATGGTAAATGAAGGACTCACTTCTGTAGAACCTCCTCTTGTCCGCAGACCTTGAGAACGTAGCTGCTGATGTCCACCTGGTTCAGGTCATCATGGACCCAACACAAAGCCTGCATTATTAGCAGGTCGACTGGAGAACTCACTGGGGAAAAAACCCCAAAGAAAACATGAAGGAAAAAGGCATCCATGGACTGAGAAAAGAATGAAGCTAATGAATTTTTGTAAGATGATAAAAGAAATGTGTTTTTGTCCATACAATGCAAATCGGTGGTGTCCAATATTGTTTTGGATTCCACTGACTCTTATTATATGAACAAAAAACATTCTTCAGGTTTGGAACGACATGAGGGTGAGTAAATGCTGACAGAATTTTCATTTTTGGGCAAAACATCCATTTAAATGCATTGAGGACAATCCTGCAGGTGTTGTCAGCTTGATGCTGCACAAAATATAAAATGATGTGGCCAATACGATGCACAATTTTGCCAAGCTTGGACTAACCAAAGAGTTCATGCAGTACAGTGTTGATCTGGAGGACAGCGAGCGATGAGAGTGCCATTTGGAAGAGGACCTATGAACTATTGTGAACCTCTTTTGGTTCATTGAGATGGAAAACCATAACAAGAAATGGTTTTGGCATGAGAAGTTTCACTAGATCAGAGCAAAAATATGACACCCAACATATTGTTCATGGTCACTCCAGGCAGCAGCAATAACAGGCCCCACACCCCTCCTTGGAATGATCCTCTCTACAAGCTCCAAGCCTAGGGCTGGATTACAGTAAGTCAGCTGTGCCTGGCCTGGACTCTTCATGTCTGTTGTGTTCAAGCCTAAAGTTCTGATGGTCATGCCTAATTTGTGGTGGATTTGGGGTTGCTTTGAAGGGTTGTGGCATGCCAGTAAAATTCCTCGTCTGCCATCCTCTTTTCATGGCACTACAGCAACACACATGGTGCTGGAATGTCAGGAGAGTGTGGTTGGTCTAAAATGGCAGGAACTCTAGAGCCTTGGAAAAAAGCTAAGAGGCAGAAAGGTTAGAGTAGAACATCAGACCATATATGCACAATCCTGAAGCTACTGCTGAATTTGTAAATAAAAAATAAAAAAAATCAACTTTCTGTCAAATGGATGTACCTACATTTAAAAAGGAGAAGGGAGAAGGTCTGATCCAGGGATTAGAAAACTGAGACACTTAATCTGAGTTTATCCTGGAAAAACCTTCATATTCCACACATTCAAACCCTAGTCGCCTCCTTAGCTTCATTTGCCTTGTCTTTCATGCTAAGTATGTCTGGAATTGCTAACTTTACTAACCTTACACACAGCTAAGCATTTTCCTCCACTTAAACAAACCTCAAAAACCTCAAAAACCTCTTTTTCCTCTTTGAAGATTCAGACAGTCAGCACTGACATGCAAAGAGATGGCATGTCCATCATTTAGCTATATGGCGATTCTCTGCATGGATTAGGAAAGTTAAGTAACAGTAAAAGCATTACTTTGTTGACCACTGTTCATGGAATGTAGGAATATTGTTACAAACCAGGCTTTTAGTAGGATCTAAAATCTCTTGATCTAAATACAACAAAGAGGGTCAGCTTAAGAGGAAAAACAAGCGAGAACAGTGTGAACATGAAGAAAAGCTAGCTAAAACACTACAACCATTCAGCCAGTTATAGCCGAGCCACTCCTCAAATATATTAGCTGTCTGTGAAGCAACTTCAGGGCCCGATAGACACTGTGCCCCCTTTTCCGTTCCTAAGACCACAGTCTATGCTGGATTTATCCAGGACAAAAAGAGCTATGGGGCTTAGGCAGTAACAGCACAGAAAAATTCTTCAACACAAAAGGCCGGTCTTGATTTCCTGCCAGGAGTGAGGTGGCCAGAGACTCAACACAAAAAACGAGGCCCGGCAGTCTTCAGAACACAGCCGCTTCACAGGGAACTGAGCCAAGGCCACTACAGCTCAATGAAAAGGACTTTCCGTGCCTGGATCACAGACAGGTTACCCAGTAAAAAACCTTGGCAAGTGACATGCAAGCTGAAAAATGAAAAACACAGGAACCCAGGTCGAAGAATCTGTTGAGCAGACGCACCATGACAGTTATGTAAAAAGAGAACGTGTTGCAGCGGCCAAGAAATGCTCTCTGGCGGTGTGTCATCATGACTGCTTCATTTGTCAGCTTCCTTTATAGCAGACGTTCAGAGAAGCTTACTATTGACAAATAGTGAGTACATAGTGAGTACATGATTCATCAGATGTAACATTATTAGTTAACTTATTAGGGATAGTTCACCCAAAAATTTTAATTGTCATAATTTACTCACCCTTATGATATTTCAAACCTGTATGACAAACTTTCTTCTGCAGAATTTTAATTTCTGGGTGAACTGTTCCTTTAACTGCCTTAATAATTTTCATATAATACAGTTTCACTGTCAAAAGATTTTTGTAATGACTAAATTCAAAGAACTGCTTACCATCACAAGTGAAAGTTACAGGCTGTTGAGAATCAGAAATCTCAATGGACACTTTCACACTGCCCCCATTGTCCCCTCCTGCATCCCTCTGAGTGATCACAGGGCTGAGAACATAGCCAGGATTGGTAGCCAGGTCATCATGTGGGAACTTTGACTTCAGTCTGCAAAAATAAAAGGAAAACACTTAGTGTAAATGCAGACCTAACGCAGGTAAATATGGTGTACCACAAGGTTCAGTCTTAAGTCCTTTGTTAATCTTTATATACATGGTCTCTGTGTGTGTGTGATATTATTAGGAAACAAGGTATTAGCTCCCATTGTTACATGGGCTACACACAGCTGTAGAAATCCTGCATTTCACTTGTCAGCAGTCCTTGTCTGAGGTATACATATGAGGTTTTAAGGCATTTCCCAAATTAGTCCTTCAGGTCCAAATTAGCTTTGCTTCCCCTATAGAATTCAACATTACAATGCTGATTCAGGTATCCTGGGACCTTCTGATATGAGATTAACAACACAGCTGTAGTAGCGGGACCTGCTTTTTTCTGAGGTATCCCTTTCAACAGTCAATTCAACAAAATTTGCCTTAAATAAAAAAATAAAACTAATAACTCACTTTGAAATGTCTTCACAGAATGTTACGACTTCTAGATTTTGGGCTTCCTTTCTCTCTAAGATGGAGTACTTTGAGAGTACATTTGTACTTCCTTTATTGACCTGTAAAAAGACAGACATGAAGCCATGGTTATACTGATGAGCAGATATTTGGTATATTATCCTATACATTCAAATTCACTAATGGTGTCCTACACATAGGAAATCACTTATTAAATATATGTTGTAAACAATATATTATGTACAGTCTGTATTATGTACAGGGGTACCAAATAGACATGATTGATGACACTAACATCCTAGTTCAAATGTGGAATGAGACAGTCTCTCTGTTTGGTGAGAGGATACTGAGAATGTGAAGAATGTCTGGAATGCCAAAAAAAGAGACTTCCTTCAGGAAGGAAATAGGTCAAAAAGGAACATCAACATGGAATTACAACTAGGAATTAAAGGTACTTTCAATTCGATAATCCCTCACATGCTAAGAAAATTAATAGAAAGATTTATTTTCTGTTTAATTACATTTACCATGCAGACTATATGAATGTAAACCTCAATAGCAGGTCATGTTTTATTGCGGGTAATACATGTATGCATCTGATGTGATGATGGTTTCTTTAGCTGTTTACTAGGCCAGAGCTCTAGGCCTAACCTTAGAGAAAAATAAGATGCCATGTGACACACATTCACAAATTATTCATCCGCTTTTGCTTAGAGCTACGGTTTTACAATTCTGGCTGCCCTACATGCAATCTCTCCCAGTCCAAACAGACCTTTTCCTCAGGTTAAAAGTTTATGAGGGATCTGCCAAGAAACAATAAAAAAAAAAAACACTCAGGAATGAGAGGATGGAGGAAGCTGTCTTACATCAGCTTAGTATTCGATTGAATACAAGTAAAATTCCACCATCATCCACATTTGTGTGTAATAGAATTAACAGCAAATGCAACTTCCTCTCCACTATTGTTGCTAAGAATACATATGCATTAACTGGAACTCTGTTCCCTACTGACCTGATAATACTTCCACTAAATAAATATGACTGAACTTCCGTCGGATGATTTAACATTCCACTGACGACAGAGTGTTTGATGGTAAACTGTGACTAAGAGCTCTGTTTATGAATCTAATTACTCACACTGACATTAAACAAACTTCATTTCTGCATGTAGGACAAGCTGACAGTCAGATGGTCAGTTAATGGTTCACGTGGAGGGGATGTTCACAGCACATTTATAAACACATAAGCACAACAGAAAACACACGGTCGAAGTATCAGCCAAGAACACCTTATTGTCTGCATAGGAGAGCTACTGTGTGGGCTAAGTGACTGTTGTGATACACTATAACAAACGATACCAGTCTTTCTACAATATCAGCAGTAACAAGTACCAACTCAATTCAGTATCCAATTGATGTCGGACCGAAATGTGGCTGCTTCTGAATGCTCCCAAACATATTTGGCACACATTATGTGTGTCAGACATGTCAAAAGTATTGGATCTGTGCATTAGGCCTTGCATTCTAACAGACCTGCCACATGTCTAATATCAGTATTATTTATCTACACAACTGTCCAAAAGATAAGTAAGATTTGTCTTTGTGAAAGAACTTAATAAGAAGAAATGTTTCTTAAAAACCAAATCAGCATATGAGAATAATTTCTGAAGTATCATGTGACGCTGAAGACTGGAGTAATGATGCTGAAAATTAAAGTTTGCCATCACAGGAATTAATTATATTTTAAAATATATTAAAATAGTTTAAGACTTACTGTAACTTATAACAATATTTTACAATATTACTGTTTTTACTGTATTTTTGATCAAATAAATGCTGCTTTGGCGAGCATAAGAGACTATTTGTAAAAATCATTTTAAAAAAAGTACTGACCCCAACCTTAGTTTACATTAACAGTAGTTTACATACTATACTTGTACATTATATTATTAATACACACATGTGACCCTGGACCACAAAACCAGTCTTAAGTAGCACGGGTATATTTGTAGCAATAGCCAAAAATACATTGAATGGGTCAAAATTATAGATTTTTATTTTATGCCAAAAATCATTAGGATATTAAGTAAAGATCATGTTCCATGAAGATATTTTGTAAATTTCCTACCATAAATATATCAAAACTTAATTTTTGATTAATAATATACATTACTAAGGACTTCATTTGGACAACTTTAAAAGCGATTTTCTCAGTATTTTGATTTTTTTGCACCCTCAGATTACAAATTTTCAAATAGTTGTATTTTGGCCAAATATGGTCCTATCCTAACAAACCATACATCAATGGAATGCATATTTATTCAGCTTTCAGATGATGTATAAATCTCAATTTAAAAAAAAATGACCCTTATGACTGGTTTTGTGGTCCAGGGTCACATATTTGATTTTGGTATTTTATTTCTTTTGAATGTTTAATATGAAGTTTCAATTTTTTTTTTTTATTGTGTTAATATTAATATAAAACTTAACACAAACACCTTTGACCTCATTACTTTATTTGTTTACATCAGGAGATAATGCATAATCTAGGTTTGCCTTGAACGCTGTGTAATAAAAATGCGCTATACATAAAAAAAAATTATTTCCTCTACTAACCCTAAACTAATCCTAAACACTTTCAACCATACTCAAAAAAGAAACTACTTTTGATAATGTGTTGTAACCCAAACCACAAGCACGAAGTAATGGCAACAGTGAACTTACACTTACACCAAGACCAACAACAAACAGGTCTTTTGGGATGTGTGCTGATAAGGGCTAAAATATCCATGGGTTGTGATAAGAGTATCTGGTGTTGTGTGAGGTGAAGCAGAGTAACTGTACACCAAAACCAAAGCTCAGATTAGTTTCGCTGCTCTTTCGCACACTCCGAAAGAGAGCTGCCATGGCAACAGGGAGCTGCACGGCCCCACTGCAGGCATGTCAGGGAAGAACCCATGGGGCAAAAACAGCTAGCTGGGGCTTGTCTGTGCTAATGAGACCAGCAGCAGTCCTCGCTATAGACACACACGAAGACAAAAGCTCATTTACTACAGAATACTAGGACAGTGTTACCCTGAGTATGAACTAGACCTGATGTGTGACTCAGAAATATAATGATAGTCCTAAAACTTGAAACAAGGAAGTGCAAAGACTGAACCCTCTGACCCCTTTATTTTATCCTTAGATGAAAGCTGCCCCTGTTGTAGAAGTTACAGTCACAAATTCTTCAAGTACTGTGGGAAATGTGTGACAACAGCCAATTGTCCTAGTCAGAAACAAACATAATGAAACAGGAAGTGAGATTTCTGGGGGGGAAAAAAAAACAAAAAAAACACACATTTACACACCCTCCTCATAAGGAATCAAAGTTTCACATTCCTCTCAGGAAGTCGTTCTTTATTTTGGCAATCAGTTACAAGGTTTCTAAGGAAAGCCCAACGATAAAGCAAAAGGTTTAGATAAAACGGTGGTAAAATGAAAGCGGCTAAGCACCAGCAGAACTTGGCTAGAATATGATAAGAAACCAACTGTGAGGAACAAAACCAAAAATGAAAGATGCAAATCCCCCCTAGCAGAAAATGTTGCAAAGACATTCACCACATTGGCATGGTATAATAATTAGAAAACCATACGCACACATTTTTAACTGCTACTTCCTGTTATATCACAGAGCACTGCTGCTTACTTGTTAAAGTGCTAAAATGTATGCAAGCATAAGAGACACTGCTGTCGATTAGGGGCGTAGGGGACTCAATTAGTGGGATTAGTTTATTAAGTTTTGATATTTTTAGCATTTTTATTAACACGCCGTGTTTAGTTGTCTGACTGGTAAAGCTTTCTCTGAAAAGCTGAGTCTTTAAATTTTTCAGCTTTAAAGCATGACAGCCATAGGGGCACTTCACACAGAACTTTCCACTACTTTCCATTACTTTTCCATTGTTCCTCTATATAAACAGCCGTTACACTGACATCTTTGACCACGTGCATCTTGTGCACTGTTTTGCACATGATACAGCATACAACACCATGCTCATATTAAAATAAGGCCAACTTCTAACAAAACTTGCATGTTTTTGCCATTCCACTGCTTTGATTTGAGCTCCATCTAGTTGAACGGATCGTATGTTTTTTTTTCTTAAAAAATAGGGCCTGTTTAGGGCCCTATGATTTCCGCGATGCAAAAAAAATGCAGACAGAATCGTGGAATGCAGTCAAAATGCAATATGGTGTCTGTGTATATTATATATGAATCGTGCATGTTCTGCGTGTCTCTGTGTGAATGAGTGGCGCAGACGCACGGTTTCGTTTACTACACACATACTGAAGTGTGCGTGACGTTTGCGGTATTTTCATCCTTTGCCACCTCAACATATGAGTATATGAACATAATCTCTAGAACTGCTCTGTGAGTGACTTCTTGAGCATTTTACCATTTCTAAAACTAGCATCATATCATATACAAAAGGAAACTTAAGGTCTTCACAGCAACCCATCAAAATAAAAGTTTGGTTTAACTTGAAGAAACTGTGAAAGAAATATATTACTTAATGTAATGATAGTACTACTACTATTACTACTACTACTAATAAAATTATTATTAAAACATTATTTTTAAAGGAATATTTACCAGGAAAACTATTTACCAGAATTTATTTAGCATAAAAATGTAAATGCACAACACAGCATTTCTGGAAAAAAAGAAATAAAATAATAAATTATTATTTTATCAAATCAATTAATTAGAAATGCTTTTGTAATGCAATTTTGCAACTAATGCAATTCGTTTGGTTAAAAAAATATTTTCTAAAAATAAAACTGAATTTGAAAAAAAAATAAAACATTTCATAAGGCCTTATAAATGTAATTTTTGTTCAATTTTTAATAAATTGCTGTTTAATATTGTAAGTTTAATAATTCCAATTAATTAGACATGCTTTCTGATGAATACAATTTTATTTAACCATTAAAACAGAGTCTAGAAAAACTGTAACGGAATTTGGAAAAAAATAAAATGGAATTTGAGAAAAAATAATACGGATTTCATAGGGCCCTAAATGTTGACTAGTCAGTCAGTCAACCGACTACATACATAGTCGATTTTGAAAATATGTATTGTTGACTACATTGAAAAACAGGATGTGCATTAAGTTCTTCACTATGTGGGCATTAGACACAATGGGTTTTAATTTCGATGATACCTGGCTAGGATAAGTTCTACTTCCTCCTACAAAACCCACTGCAGGTTTTTCTAACTCTGCACAAGAGGATGTGGTAATAACTTCAAAACAAACAGTGCTGCCAATGTGTTCTGGGTCAGCAGAAAGAACATTCCTCTTACCTGTTTGCCTGGGCTGTGATCCGTTGAGGTTGCAGATATGTTGAGGGACTGGCTTTTTGTTACAGCCGCCCCTGTTGATGCTCTTCTGGGTTGGGTGGCTAAAGTCACCTTGCTCTTCACCTGTACTGAGGGACTGCCATTATCCACAACTTCAGATTCATCCAGAAGAACCGCATCCCATGGGTCTTTAGCAGTTCCAGACTCCTCTATGAAAGGTCCACTTGATACAGAGGGTGTCTCCTCTACCTCCACCTCCTTGCGCTTGTTGAGCGGGTCCAGGTCCAGCCACTCAAATCGGCTAATGTTGGGAGGTTCTGAAGGTTGAGGGATGGGCTCCAGGGATTTGATGCTCCCCGATTCAGTTTCCATGCTGGAGGACCTGCCGTTCTTCAAGTATTCCGAAGTGCTGGCAATCTTGTCAAACAGCTTGGCCATCTCTGGGGTGACGGCAGGCTGTGGGTAGACCAGAGCAGCAGGTGGTTGGATTGGTGCAAAGGAGAGGAAGGGGGTCGGTTGGGCCGGCAGACTAATAAAGGGAGACAAAGCTGGACTAAAACCATTCTGGAAAGAGCACGGAGGCTTCGGGAAGGGAGCAGAGGGGAAGATGGGAGTCTGTGCGTGTGTTGGGGTGGGCGTCCAGTGGAAAGAAGAAGGGCTGAACGCATGTCCTCCAGGATATGATGCGCTGAAATTGCAACCTAGCAGAGAGGAAGGTCTTGTCATTTTGTTGATGCCAAAACTGTCATCCAGAAGCAGCTTTTCCAGCTCCTCCTTGGTCAGCTTCTCTAAATCGATATCCTCAAATTTGTCTTTTTGTTCTTTCTTCTGTGTTTCCGATTCGGAGAACACAATGAGGTCTTTCTCTTGCCGGCTAGTGGATGTTTGCGCAGATGGATTGGGAAGGGGATTAACAGAAGACGCTGTGACTGGTAGTGTGTGCCTTTTCTCACGCTTGATTTTATCCAAGGCCTCTAACTCCATACGTAAAGCCTCCTCCTTTCCCACAATCCCTTTGGGCCGGACCACCCCCGGAGAGGCTGGCCTGTCAATCTTAAACCCATTGCCACTGGATATGTGGGCCATGGTGTCAGCTTTGCCTTGCTATGTACATGGGGAGACCACTGGGTTCTGACAGGAACTTTACAACAGGTGCCTAAAGAGGAAATTGAGAGAATATTAAATTTTAGTATCAGGAACTCAATGATTTTAAAAAAATATATTGCAAGTTCACTGCCAAATATGATGCACTGGTAGTGCTATTTGTAAACGAAGGGTTCAATATAAGTCACTCTGGGGGATTTTTAACAACCAAATATCCTGTTCACAATGGTGTGTTTACAAATATGAGCTTCTTTCACTTACAGTAATGGACCCTGTCTATTATGCACCAACACTAACGTGACATTTTGACATGAATCAAATGAATGAATCCTTTTTGTTCTTCTGTTCAATATGAAAGCCCTTGTAAAACATGAAAAGATGGGTGAATGCAACCCTACACTTTACATTAGGAAAAAAATGAGTTGACTCAGCAGCTACTTAAGCTTGAGAAATGATGCACAAGTCCGTCATATATGACAGGATCATGGAAAATCTTTTATATTACCATCCAACAATCTAACGTTTGGATATCTGACAACAGCATCATGAATATTGCGGATATGAGACATCTTAAGATTACAAAATGCTCAAAACGTCAGCAGGAAAACACAGTTCATGTGAGTGGCCAGTTAGGGCATGTCAAAATCTAGATTTAATGGGTGAATGCCAGGTGGTTACAAGCACATACCAGACATTTCCCTGTGCCTTACAGGCCCGAGACATGCCAGCTTGCAATTGAAACGGAACCAATTAGTTGAAAACTCAGAATAGGGTTTCAGCTCCTTATTCACAACTTCACTGATTATGTGCTAAAACCCACAAAAAAATAGGGTAAGACTGATTTACGTGACTTAAGTGATGACAAAACAAGAAGTAATGAAAAAACACAGCAATGTGTCTCAAACAAGTCAAGACAAGGAAGAATGTGTCATTTAGGGGTGTTATGCACAATGCAAATAGCATTTTATGCATTAATAAAGAAAAGAACTGACGTTCAGGTGCAACAACAAAAAAGTAATAAATAAATAAAAAATAATTCCTTCAGCAACATTTAGCACAACGGTTCTTCTGCTAAATGTTAATGATGTAATTAGGTCAGAGGTGTGTTTACAGAGGATTGTACAATGGCTTTGAGCACGGCTCATAATCATAATCAAGGACTGGAGCTTATAATAAAGAATTTTACATTTGCAGGTACAAATTCATAGACTATTTTACAACTTCAACTGCTGCTTATGCAATCAAAATTTATAGTTTGCACTATCCATTTAATATCAGTTTCATAATCAGATTAGTTTGTATGACGCAGACGCTATATAATAACAAGCTGTTTTTGCACTGTTGCCAGTCTTCTTATCTTAAAAAAATAATTAAATGAGTGAAGTAAACTATTTAAAAATTTATTAAAAAACACAACTATCACACTGTTACTTAATATATAAATATTTTGAGTTGAATTTCCAGCAATAATAATTAAACCCTTATTTATACAATTACAATCATATAAAATTACTAATACAGTGATAAAAGATTTTGGTCATACCGCCCACCCCTACCACAAATAATCCAAGAACAACATGCCAGACACCAAGATATGTTGGGATATGGTCATACAATTTGATTTAGTTTTACAAAGACATCAATGCTGCCAAGCCTGGCAATCAATACTCTGCTGAGGCCATTGTGTATAGTGAGGAATCTAGCATGCAATCCAGAGGGGTCGGTCTCCTCTGACCATTGCTCACAGAAGAGACCAAGCATGTCTTATCAGTAAGGCATCAACTGTGCAAAAAGATGATGCTTAAATATTTAGTGTACTACATTATGAAATCATGAAGTTCTGTGAGCTCAAGAATTGATTACCCATTTTATAGTGATAAATCTTCTATAAAAACAGCATTTTGTTGACTTACAACCTAACAGATCTCTTTTCCAGTTCAAAATATACTATGTAAGATGCTATAACAGGTCAAATGGTCAAAACATATGGAGTGTAACATCTAGTTACTGTTTCTCCTTATCTTTTTCATGTCAGAAGTATAAAAAAAAAGCAGGTGGCATACTCTGTGCTCTTGGATTTATCAAATCTTTGCAGCTCAAACCTCCTGGGACCGGTTCTCACCCCTCAGGGTGCATGCCTGACTGCACTGTTTTAACAATGACAAACATCACTTATTTATGCATTCAAAAACCCACGAATGGAAAGCCTTTCAAAGGTGGTATCAGATCATAATGGAAGTCAGCAAAAATGTTTTTGTACTTTACAATAAAATGATTTGTCAAGCTTCAGTGCAGCTGTTCAAAGTACAGAAGTCACGCTCAAGACACAAATGAATAACTAGATAATGCATATGGCTTTTAAATGACAGCATGTCAGTTCATGAACAACGGTTCACTTTTAGGCTGAACACAAAGCATGAGTCTGAAATACACAGAGACAGAGTTTAGTTTGAGATGCTTTTCTAAGCACTTGCAAAACATGTCAATGGAAGAGAAACAGTTCCCAAGACAGTGAGAATGTCCAGAAGGGTAAATGGATGATAGACACTTGTAATGTGTGAAAGCTGTCATTACACATATTCCGTTTACAGTAAACATAATACACTGAGTTTACGTGACAGGAAACAATTGCAGGACAGACAAAAAATAAGTTACATATGCATATCCAGCTAGTATACCCGAGGCACATGATTCATGCATATAAATACAATGACGCAACACTGTAGGAACAACACGATTACATGCCACCATTTCAGCTGAACTTTTAAAGAAGCCATATGTGCTGAATCCACAAAATTACACAAGCCTATTTCAGTTAGCCTTGGCAAAAGCAAAAAACAAGACAAAACCTGCTTCTCCAGTCAGCTACCACAATAACATTGACTCAAAGCGGCATACAAAAGAGCTTTTATTCCTATTAGAAACATTCAGACATTATAATTATTACACACACTATCAACTGTGCTTTTCAGCTTGTTTGAAATAAGAAAAAAAAAAAAGTGTGGAATGGCAGTCCAATAATGCAATGCAATGGGATGCATTATATTTTCTTGTATAAAAACTTTTAGCAGTAAGATTTTAACTTTAAAAACAGATGAGAGAATGATAGAATTTATGTAAAATCCTGTTGGATAAAGAAGTATTAGGCTTCACCCTTTTAGTGAAGGTGCAGCAGAGACTTGAGCTTCATCACTAACCTGTTCTGAACTCAACAGGATTTTATTGAGTATTATATGAAATATTGTTCAATTTAAGCAATCAAAATAGAAATGCAACCCCGACTTATCTGTTTGAAAGACATTTCAAAAATTAAACAAAAGTTCATAAAGAATGCAAAGTATGCAACAAAAGTGATAATCAAAGAAGCCACGTTACCAAAACACCAGTCTCTAGACTGCCAATAAATACAGATTAATATTTCTAACCAAATATTGCTGTCAGCACAATAAATATCCTGCCACGAACAGCCCGACATTGTAAAACATCTCAGAAACCTACGTCTTAACACTTCAACAAAAGATCCCTCGTAAAAAGTTGTTTCCGAAACTTTTACGCAATGTTTGTGCAAATGTTTCGGCATTTCGGCGCACTTCACGCGCCAACAAAAGTGAAAACACAAGCAGAAGAAAAACAAACAGCACAAATACTCAGACAACATACTATACTTCCGGTAAGCAGACGAATAAAGCTGAAGAGTAAACTTAAATGAATTGTAAGAGTTTGTGTGAACAAATGACGATTCCCACCTTCAGACTCTCCGATCTTTGACGCTGGACATTTTCCTCCAGCTGGAAAATTTGCTCATGTAGTCGTAGACACAAACGTCAGTTCCTGCTAGAGAGCAGCGTGTAAAGATTACAGAGAAACAGCGACATCTGGAGGACAGAAAACACATTACGCTTCTTTTGGTTTTCGGATTCTAACAACCAAACTAAAAAAGCGCATCCCACTGTTATAATTTTCCGAGTATTTATATTACATTTATTATCCCTGACAACCTGGCATGTCTAAACTGCTTCTGTATCACAACAGTGTTGCCAATTTATGCATTTGCCCTTCATTGATAATGAGTCTGATATTTTATATGCTATGCGATTTAAGGTTATTTGCATATTAATTTCATTACTTTCCCAGCTAACAATTTTTGGTTCCCAGAACGTTAGTTTTTATGGTTTGTTTTTGGTTATCCAGGAAAGTTTTCTTAACGTTCCCAGAAATAACCTAAAAATAACCATTAGGGAACATTCTCTATAAGTTATTTTTAGGTTATTTTAAAAACAACCCCCAGGCAATGTTCTGGGAAAGTTATTTTATGGTTACAAAAAATTAACCTAAAAAGAACATTCCCCTAACGTTAGTATTTGGTTCCCGAAAAATAACCAAATGTGAAAACTAATGTTAGGGGAACGTTCTGTGTTTGCTGGGTCCAAAATATTTTCCTTTGAAAAATTGAGAATTTCTTTACAGTTTGACACAATGGTACCCTTTAATGACCATGGAATTGACAACGGTAAAGCATTGTTAAGGTTGGAATACACTCACTGATCTATAATAGAGAACTGGATTGCTCATGACGTCATGAAAGTGAAGCCGCCGCGCCGCCATATTGGTATTCCCCAGTATTCCCATACATT
>JAFVLL020037693.1:0-10170 GCA_021397915.2 Tor tambroides | reverse complement strand
GGCCGGAGAGGCCAAGGGCACGGAGGCCATCCGACCATGGCCTTCTGAGCTCCCTGCACTGCCATGGCCTCCAGAGCTCCCTGCTCCGCCATGGCCTCCAGAGCTCCCTGCTCCGCCATGGCCTCCTGAGCTCCCTGAACAACCATGGCCTCCTGAGCTCCCTGCACCACCGCCATGGCCTCCTGAGCTCTCTGCACCACCATGGCCTCCTGAACTCCTTGCACCGCCATGGCCTCCTGAACTGCCTGATCCGCCATGGTGCCCTGAACGTCCTGACCCGCCATGAGTCCCGCTCTGGAGGCCAGTCGTCCCAGTAAAAGCCTGTCAGTATCTGTCCTGAGGGGCCTCCAGAGCAACCACCCCCCCTCACCGTTGGATGCTGCTACGGCGCGAGACGTGCCTTCCGGGAGGGGGGAGTAATGTCAGGCTTGTCCTGTGTCTTGTGTTTCCCTACCTCTTGTATGCCCATATTTGTTTTTTCCTGTTCCTGTCTTTATTAGTTCATTTGTTTGTTAATTATCTAATTTAGTTTAATTATGTGTTTCCCTGAGTCTGATGTCTGGTAATAACATTGTTGTGTATCTGCCTATCCTGTGTTCCCTGGAGTTTTGAGTTTGGACTATTAAAAGAATGTCTATGTTAAGTTTATCCCCGTCTCTTTGTTCCTTCATTTGCCTCAGGGCTCAACCGTGACAGTAACAACCTGTAAAATTACAAATCATTTATACTGTAAGTATTTTGAAACTAGGGGTACCTATTCTAATATTACATTGTATGTATAACCTATATGTTAAATAACAATCTTATGTTTGGGAGTCATTTAGCAAGACAATATACTTTTTTATAATTTTACATTGGTATTTTATTATAGTCCTAGGTATTTTTTAACCATGGGGTACATATTATATTATTATTGTATACATGATGGAGATTGCTGAACAACAAAACTGGACATCTAGTGAAATGAGTTAATGGGTTTCTGCTATGATTTATAATTTACCAGTCTACTTACCTTATGAAAGTGTATTCATTGATCTCAGCTCACACCAGCAACTTCCCAACACCACTATCACCAAATAACTTTGCATGATATACCATCAAGGTTCAGTGCAGCTTAAAACAAACTTACCTCTTTCCAGCTGTTTGCAGAAAACAATACAACTTTATACAACTCTTGTATTTCAGTGGATGTATACTGTGCAGTTTTGCCAGATTGGACGGTTTTGAATTTGATTGTGTGATGGGCTTGGGCGGGTAGACAAAATTTGGGTTGGTTTGGGGTCAGTTTGGCAGTTTTAATGTTTAAACATCTAAATTGTATGGGCTAATTGGTTAACAAACAAACCCAAGTGTGCATACTGCATCCAATCAGTCATCATAACGTTACTAAACACACACACATGCACACTGCAGAGTCGGCTGGTGCTGATGTTGATGTAGCGGCCACACTTTTAGCCAATCGCGAGGGATCAGCAGACAGACGTGATGATTCATGATGAGTGACGAGTTTTTAGTGCGATAACGGATCCGATTTTGAATGTATAGCTGTAACGTTATATTCAATTGATCATAATGGCAGAGTCACCTAAATATAAGTTACACAGTAAGGGAGAGTGACTGAACTTTCAAAACGTGTATTACACCGGTGGAGCAGGATGACACTAAGGCTCTAATATCATTGAAATCAGAGCACAGTTGAGTAATTTAATCAAAATCGAAACTCAATATGGAACTAAAAGATCAGGACATTTTTTTAACGGTCCAGACTGATATCCTTGAAAGCTGCTGGACTTGATTTGACTGTGCAAAGTTCTGTATTATATTCTACAATATGTACTTCACAAAAGACTTCTAGTTCTGTCTGAAGTTAAAATGCAACACAAAGGTAAGCGCTTTACTGTTGTTACTTTTTTATTGTCCGATTATCCTACAGTAAGTATCAATGAATGACACACTTTTGACTGTCATGGTGTGTGCATGAACCAGTGTGAAATACCCGCTAATTACCTTGCTTTTTCCAATCACTTATATTGGGCACTTTTTGCATTTAAATTGGCTTATTCTGACTGGTGACATTGAAAATTATGTGCTTTTTCAAGGGTATCGGTTAACTTCTTGATTGCCATTTAGACACAATGACTGGCTCTATATCTTAGTCATATTTGGTAATTCTCTTTCATTTGCTGATTTGATCCATTTTTCTGGGAAATTTATCTATTTTTATATTATTTTTCATTATTATTTTGTTTTAAGGAGTTAAAAATTTTTCGTCATAAACCTTGATATGCATGGCGATAACATTCTACCACATTGTTGTAACAAATGGGGCTGGTAGCCATTCATCCAACCACCAGAGGGAACTCTCTCCAGAGTACTAACTGTGTTTCTTCGTTGGTTACTTCCTGTTTGACACCATATTTAAGCTATGCTGTTTTAGGTTCTCACTGTGAAGTATTACCAGTTATACTGCCTTACCAAGCGTTCATTTTCCATTGTGTTTTGCTCTCTTGTTATGGCCATTGTGCTTGCCTGTTGAGCACCGCTTTTCAGATTACTGTTTCAGCTTTGTTTGCCTTTTTGGACTGACTTCCTGATTGTTTGTTCTGTCTGTTCCCTCCGACTACAATTCTGCCTGGTGTTTTGGATTTGTTGCTTAGTGTAAATAAACTTCCCACATCTGGATCTACACTGTCTCCATGTCGTCGCCCATGGCTCCCTCACAGAATACTTCGCCAAACATCGATCCAGCAGAAGTTTCTCAGTTACAGGCGGCGTTCACCTATCAGAGTGAAATGCTATCAGGATATCAGGAGCAACTGATGCATCTAAGAAGCACCAACGACAGTCTCACTCAATACATCCGTTCTCTCCCCGCTCCTCAAAGCTCTCCGGTAAGACTTCTTTTACCTGACAAGTTTGATGGCTCGCCAGAACTATGTCGCGGGTTCATTCGCCAATGTAAGAACTTTTTCACTAGTCAGCCTGAAACCTATGATCAAGATACCAAGAAATGCGCAGTGTTGATGTCACTGTTGACCGGACTAGCCTTAGATTGGGCATCCGCTGTTTGGGAGAGTGATGTACGCATACGATCTTCGTTCGAACATTTTATTTCCCAACCTCATGAAATTTTTGAATATCCTGAGGGGGGACAGGATATTTCTGATCAATTAACCTGTTAACCTGCACCCCCCATTTTGGGCCTCACAGCTGAAAATGACCTACCTAAATTAAAATGGCAACATTTCCTGACAATAATGTCTACACACACAATTTAGGTATCTTTGGAAAGAAGACACTCTAGGCTTTACTATCCATCATCCAGAGTTGATAATGCTCAAAAAAAGTAAAAAGTTATAGACACTGAAGTGCCTTGAAAATGTTTTACGACACTGAATGTTTTTTTTATTTCATAAACAACATAAATGGTGTCCTGGAGCAATCCAGAAAAGTAATGGTTTGAAAGTCATATGTCTCATGAGTTTATATTTCAAATTTGAAGAAGATACCATGAAAAATGAGATTCCTGCTTTATTTTTTCTGAAAATATTTCTAGATATTTTCTATATCCCCACCCCTCCGTTTGAGGAAAAATAACCACCAAATGTATTGCAGAATTATACAAACTATTTTAGTCATTATACATATTCCTTCATAGTTTTTCAATTATAAAATAATAGACAGAATTTTAGACATCATATAAGTGATTTATTTGAGCACTAAAAAATACAAAAATAATTATTTGAGTAATAAAAAAGGGGGAAAATATAGAAAAAATTGCTTTGTATGTAGTATGTATACTGAAGTATATATTCTGATTGCCAGACATAAACTGATATTAGCAGACATGGTCATACAGTCAGTAATCACATGCTGATGTGCGTCCATACAGATGATAATCAAACAGATGGGCCATATAATCAATAATAGCTGACCATTGACAGCTATTACATTGATAGCCGCCATAGAGTCGGTAAGAAAGATGTGCGTCCATACAGATGATAATCATGCAGATACAGCCACATTTCCCACACAACACACACATATATGAAAAAATGTTGAAGAAAAAAAAGAGTTATTTTTGGAAAAAAGCCAATCGCTAAGTTACGCCCCCCTCAGATGACAGGGTGTGTCACGCGCTGTCACAAGAGAGTGCCAAATTCAAATAAACTATATTCTGCTTATCTTGTGACTCATTCTGTTTGTAAAACTGTATGCTACAACACCGTGTTGTTTTTTTACCACCAAGACGCTGTTTTTGATCGTAATTTATTCCATAACGGACACAAACAATAACTCTCCGGAGGAAATGAAATGTAAACAAAGGAATATGCATCTTTATTACAACGTTATTGTTTCGTTGGACTAAAAGTGCTCGCTGGGATGTTGAGCTGTGGACCCTTACCTCTCTAAATAAACCGGGATTTCAGCAGTGGACGCGTTTGTGGCTCGTTATTACAACGATAATGGTACGTACCGCTTTTTTATTCTGCATGTTTTGATGTGTACTGCTTACACAAATGTAGCAAATACATTCCCTATAAGCTTTCAATCGAAAAACGATCTGTCATCGATGCTTGAGGCTTAGACCTTCAGAATGATATATAGTTTGTCAAGATTAACTTTGTCCCGTTTCATTTATTCTATTCGAAAACAATCACATGTGCAAACAAAGAGCGTTCGGTGCGTTGGCGTCCTGGAGCGGGTTAACAGGTTAATGGATCTCAAGCAGGGGAATCACACCGCGGCAGATTATGCGATTGAATTTAGAACGCTGGCTCCACAAAGCGAGTGGAACGAGATCGCTCTGAAGGCTGTATTCAGGAGAGGACTTGATGCAAAATTACAAACTGAGTTGGCATGCAAGGCGGTGGATTCCTCCTTAAATGAGTTCATTACTCTTGCCATAAATATCGATGATCTGATGCGCAACCCTCCTCGCTCACGCAGGTTTATGTCTGCCAGCACTGAACTAGCCCAGACATGTCCTGACTCTCCTGAACCTATGCAGATTGCTTCGACTCGCCTTTCCTCTGAGGAAAGAGACCGGCGTCAACGGGAGAACCTTTGCTATTATTGTGGAGAGGAAAATCACCACAATGCCATCTGCCCACACAAGACCAAGAAAATCCCTGCACATCATCACAGTGTGAGTACAAATGAACTTCCTAATCCTTCTCAATGTAGTTTTCTTCTGGAATGTGAACTCGCCTTTGATACTGCTGTTCAATGTGTTTCAACACTCGTGGATTCTGGATCTGCGGTTAATATCATCTACCAAGAATTAACTGACAAACTCAAGATCCCCACATCTCCATCTGTTCTGGCTATCAACATAACAACCATAGACAATAGCCCCATCGGCTCAGGAATTACTGCTACTACTCGACCTGTTACTCTTCATATTGAACTGTTCCATAAAGAAATCATCACCTTCCATGTGGTCCCATCGTGCAAGTACCAGGTCATTCTGGGCCACCCTTGGCTAGCAATTCATGACCCCATCATTTCCTGGAACCATGGTGAACTTGCCCAATGGTCTGCGTATTGTCTTAACAACTGCCTAACAAGAACCCTGTCATTTCCCTGCCTCTCAACCAGCAACCAGAAACTGGAACCCAAACTTCACTACCCACTGTTTATGCGGAATTTACTGAGGTGTTCAGCAAATCCAAGGCCACTCAACTACCTCCACATCGACCCTGAGACTGTGCGATTGCTCTGTTACCCAACGCGTCCCCTCCTAAAAGCAAGGTATACCCTCTCTCACGTCCTGAAACTCAAGCCATGGAAACATACATAGATGAAGCCCTCGCATCAGGTTATATTCGGCCTTCCACATCACCGGCCGCAGCTGGGTTCTTTTTTGTCGAGAAGAAAGACGGCAGGCTTCACCCTTGCATCGACTATCGGGGGTTGAACAACGTTATGGTCAAGTACAGATATCCTTT
The DNA here is from genome assembly GCA_021397915.2 of Tor tambroides. Lineage (NCBI taxonomy): Eukaryota > Metazoa > Chordata > Actinopteri > Cypriniformes > Cyprinidae > Tor > Tor tambroides. Next base: position 4,219 of record JAFVLL020037693.1, on the reverse strand, counting down.
TCCACTGGTCCCGTCTGCATTGGAGCAGGTATGCGAAGCTCAAGTTTACTCCAGGCTTGACCTCAGAAGTGCTTACAACTTAATTCGAATCCGAGAGGGAGATGAGTGGAAAACCGCCTTCCTAACCACTAGGGGGCACTACGAATATCTTGTTATGCCATATGGGCTAGCCAACTCGCCAGCTGTTTTCCAGTCCTTCATCAACGAAATTTCCCGTGATCTGCTGAACAGGTGTGTCGTCGCCTATATCGACGACATACTGATCTATTCTCCCAACCTGGACCAACACATCAGGGATGTCAAGATAGTTCTGACACACCTGCAGCAGCATCAACTTTATGCCAAGCTAGAGAAATGTGAGTTCCACATCTGTAAGACAACCTTTCTAGGATACACTGTCAGTCATGAAGGAGTTGAAATGGACAAGTCGAAGGTGCAGGCAGTCACCGGATGGCCTCTTCCAAAGACGGCAAAGGAACTTCAACATTTCCTAGGATTCGCTAACTTTTACCGCCGATTCATTCGTAACTACAGTTTAATCGCAGCCCCCATAACTTCACTTTTAAGGGGTAAACCCATTAAGCTGAGGTGGAGTCCACAGGCAGTCAAGGCTTTTGAAAATCTCAAGACCAGTTTTACCACAGCCCCATCCTGAAACATCCAGATCCTGAGCTACCCTTCATAGTGGAAGTGGATGCTTCTGACTGTGGAATAGTTGCAGTGCTCTCACAACGACATGGCAATCCAGGCAAGCTACATCCATGTGCCGCCTTCTCCCGTAAACTAACGGCTGCAGAAAGGAATTACAATGTGGGCAATAAAGAGCTACTCTCAATGAAAGCATCATTAACGGAGTGGCGTCACTGGCTTGAGGGAGCCATTGACCCCTTCCAGATTGTCACCGACCACATGAATCTTGAGTATATCAAAGGAGCCAAACGAATGAATCCAAGGCAGGCCCGTTGGTCATTGTTCTTCACCCTGTGACGAGTTGGCTGCCTCCCCCCTTATTATCATCACCACCCCGTCCCTTATTCGCCGCCCTTCACCAGGCTCCCAACGGGAGTGGGTGTGTGAGAGACGAGGGGCACTGAAAACAGCCGGGCCTGGCGGCGTGTGATGAGGCGCACCTGAAGTGAATGGAGCCTCATCACCGACGCTGATATATGCCGAGTGCACCTCTCCTCGAGAAACCGGTCTCTTTCCCGTGCATGCACGCTGGTGTCCTCGTGGGTCCAGGAAGGGAGCATTGAGGGAATCCTGCATCGCCAGAGCCGTGAGCTGCCGGACCCGCGGTCCGGACGAGAACCGCACCCTCTATACGGCTGATGGGCCAGGATGCCGGGCCGTTTATCCCCGCGGAGCACCGTGGGCCAGGGGGTCGAAGCCGCCAGAGGAAGCTGCCGCCCCCTCGTGCCCCGGACCAAAAATGGGGAGCGCGTGCGGCCGCCGGACTCCGCCCCTTCCTCGGACCCCTTCCTTTCTGAACACTGCCCCTCCTTCACGAACCCCGCAGCACGACGAGGACACCAGATCCCCCTGTTTATTTTGGACACTATTTTCCCCTTTGGACACTTTTTGTTACTTCTGTTTAATAAAAGCCTCTCCGAGGCCTGACGCCACATCCACTGTGTCTGTCGTTTGCTCCTCCCGCCACAACCCGCTTCAATTTCTCTGTCACTTACTGACCAGGCAGCAAGAATCTTAAAGCAGATGTACTTTCTCGCAGACATGACATTGACCAAGGCAACCAGACCGATGTTCCCATCCTTCCACCCACCGTGGTCATCACTCAGATCAGTTGGGACCTTATGGAGGAAATACAACGAGCACAACAGGAAGAACCACCCCCACCAGAATGCCCACCTAACCGACAATATGTCCCTCAAGTTCTCCAAGATCGCACTCTCCAGTGGGTACACACTTCTCTAGGTTCAGGACACCCTGGAATTCATCGAACTACAACTCTGGTGCGAAATGCATTCTGGTGACCTACCATGAACAGAGACATTACTAACTTTGTCAAGTCTTGCACTACTTGCGCTCAGACCAAGACCCCTCGTGAACTTCCCGCCGGTCTGCTACAGTATCTGCCCATTCCTCACCATCCATGGTCACACTTATCCATAGATTTACGATTTATCCCAGATTTATCCCAGCTCTAACGGTTTTACAACCATTCTAGTCATTGTAGATCACTTTTCCAAGGCGTGCAGACTAGTACCACTAAAGGGACTACCCACTGCCATGGAAACCGCCCTTCAGCTGTTTCAACATGTACTCAGGATTTACGGAATCCGAGAGGACATCGTATCAGACCAGGGGCCCCAATTCACTTCCAAGGTGTGGCGGGCTTTCTGTAAACACCTGGACATTAATTTCAGTCTGACCTCTGGATATCATTCTGAGTCAAATGGTCAAGTCGAAAGATTAAATCAAGAAATTGGACATTACCTCTGGTCCTACTGCATCCGAGAGCAGGACAAATGGAGCGAATTCCTTCCATGGGCAGAATACTCTCAAAACTGCCTCACCCATTCTTCTACAGGTCTCACCCCTTTCCAGTGTGTGCTGGGCTACCAACCTCTTATGTTTCCTTGATCAGGAGAACCTTCCATGGTTCCGTCGGTGGATGACTGGATCAAGCGCAGCGAACGGGTGTGGGACAGCGCTCATGTGAGGCTTCAGAGAGCAGTGAGATCCCAACGGATCCAAGCAGATCGCAGGAGGTGTCCTCACCCCAACTATATACCCGGCCAGAGAGTCTGGCTCGCCACCCGAGATCTCCGACTATGACTACCGAGCAGGAACCTCGCCCCAAGTTATGTTGGACCTTTCAAGATTCTCAAGCAGATCAATGCAGTTACATACAGTTTGGAGCTTCCTACTAATTATCGCATCTACCCTTCATCTCATGTCTCCGTCCTGAAACCGGTCCACCCGGCACCTTGGTCCCTGAGCCTCATACACCCTTGGAGATTGATAGCGGACCTGCATACTCGGTTAACGAGATCCTGGACTCACACCGGAGAGGGGCTCAGTTGCAATATTTGGTGGACTGGGAGGGCTACGGACCAGAGGAGAGGTCTTGGTTGGCCTCCAAGGATATACTGGACCCATCTCTGATCCAGGAATTTCACCGACGGCATCCCACGTGCCCAGCACTACATCCTAAGGGTAGACCAAGGAGAGGAACACCTGGAGGTGTTCGTAGAGAGGGGGGTTCTGTAACAAATGGGACTGGTAGCCATTCATCCAACCACCAGAGGGAACTCTCTCCAGAGTACTAGCTGTGTTTCTTCGTTGGATACTTCCTGTTTGACACCATATTTAAACAATGCTGTTTTAGGTTCTCACTGCGAAGTATTGCCAGTTTTACTGCCTTACCAAGCATTTTTTTCCCATTGCATTTTGCTCTCTTGTTATGACCATTGTGCTTGCCTGTTGACTACCGCCTTTCGGAGTATTGTTTTGGCTTTGTTTGCCTTTTTGGACTGACTTCCTGATTTTTGTTCTGCTTGTTCCCTCTGACTACGATTCTGCCTGGTGTTTTGGATTTGTTGCTTAGTGTAAATAAACTTCCCGCATCTGGATCTACACTGTCTCCATGTCGTCGCCCACGGCTCCCTCACAACTGTTTTGACAGTTCAGGTTTTGGTGTTTTTTGTTGGAGTGGGTGAAAAAAAATTTGAGGGTTTAATTTGGTCATCAAACATTTAAATTAAAATTAGTGCAAGATTTTTCTCTGTAATTATTGTGCAAATATACACTCATTCTTTATTTGTCCAACTTGTTCCTCCCTTGTTCCATGTAGTTACAGGGTAAATACAACATTTGCAGGCTGTAATTTAAAGTAGTGCTTGTTCCCTCCTTATTCCATGTAGTTACAGGGTAAGTGGCTACAACAAATTGCTCTAAAACTATTTTTGTTTATACAGTAGGACATACATACATTAGGGTAGAGTGGGGGAAAACGCCCCCCTTAAGGAGTGTGTAATTTATGTGAAACAAAAGTTAAATGTGTTCAGAAAAGTTATCATTGTTTTAGTGACAATGACATAAATTATAAACAAAGTATGAAAAATGTCCAGAGTTTTCATGTTATTATATTGTTAACAAAAATTACATTTGTGCCAAGGGGGCATTTTACCCCACCTATGGGGCAAAATGCCCCCATGGGTGGGGTAAAATGCCCCCAGTCTGACAAAGCAATTTGCTT
>JAFVLL020037691.1:0-18554 GCA_021397915.2 Tor tambroides | reverse complement strand
CCATTGGACTGATTGTACATGTGATTCAGAGCGCGGTCACGCTGAAGGCGTTCCCATAGCGTTTTCGGACGCAGCTCAAGTTCCTGAAGGGGAACTACACAATTTAACAGTGATTTATTAAAAGTGTAACAAAATTGACATTTTTAAGGCCCTATGAAATAAGTTTATTTTTCCCTCATATTTTGTTTTATTTTTACCAAATTTTGTGTTTTTCATTAATTTTCTGGATTCCATTTTAATGGTTTCATTAATTTTTAATAATCAAAAGCATCTCTAAATAATTGCTTTTATTTCAAACATTTTTTTTTTCCAGAAATACTGTGTTGTCTATTTACATTTTTCTGGTAAATAAATTCTGGTAAATATTTTTTTCTGGTAAATATTCCTTATAAATAATGTTTTAATAATAATTTTATTAGTAGTAGTAGTAGTAGTACTATCATTAAATTAAGTAATGTATTTCTGTTACACTTCAGGTTAACCCGAACTTTTATTCTGACAAGTTGCTGTGAAGACCTTCAGGTTTCTGTTTGTATATGATATGACGATAGTTTTTCTCAAAAGAAATGGTAAAATGCTCATGAAGTGACTCTCAGAGCAGTTCTAGAGATTATGTTTGTGTGTTCATGTACTCATAAATAGTGGCGGCAGAGGATAAAATCACAGCGAGCGTCACGCGCTTCAGTATTTGTCTAGTAAACGAAACCGCGCATCTGCGCCATTTATTCACATAGAGACACACAGAACATTCAGGATTCATATTTAAATAGTATTTTGCAGCTTAATATTCATAGACACTAGACCATATTGCGTTTTAAGTGTACTGACCTACTTTTGATTTATTCATTCAAAATCTGGCAAATTTCATTACATTCCAAGGTACACAGTAAATTCCATTTGGATTCTGCGATTCCGTCCGCGTTTTCCGTATCGCGGAAATCATAGGGCCCCACATACTTTGCAATGCACTACTTGGAGTGACAAGGACTACGGAAAAGCACAGAGAATTGGTATAATATTGGAACCACGTAAGCAATGGGTTTAAATCTTCTAAACCTTCCTGTCTTCTCATCTTTCTACTAATATCAATGAGCAGAAAAAAAACTAACTGGTGCCACAAAGAAAATAATAATAATAATAAGTGGGACCAAAACATACAACAAACAAAAAAAAAAAAAAATAGAAGAATTGAAGCTATGAGGTTTCAGTAATGTGAAATGAAAGAGGAAATAAGCATTTATCTATATTGTTCCTGACTGAGGCCGGCATGTGTTAAGTGTGCTCTCTCTGCCCACACTAACAGTAATCAATAGGCAACATAACGAACACAATGAACCTGTCTGAAGTGAATCATGACTCCCTCACAGTCTCACGGTAGGTATCCACTTATTCATTAAAAAGCTGAAGAAACAAATTTCACAACATTATGAAAATACAGCTCTTCCCCTCCTCTTGTATGCTGTGATGATTTTAACCCTCTGGTGCACAGTGGCCACGACAGCAGACAGATTGTCTTAACAATCATTTGAGAGGGTGATGTTACATCTGCACCACCACAGATGGTTATAACTGACCCAGATTAACCTCTATATATATGTCCATGTTATTCCATCATAAATACATACAAAATGCCTGCCAAAAGTTATGATGCACCAAGTGAAGAAAAAAATATCGCCATTATGTTTATAGCAGTAGCAAAATGTCTTATTTGTTCAAAGAAAAAAAAATGGGAATGATTTTTTTTTTTTTTTTTTCAGTGAGATTTGTGAATCAAAGGGTTGCACAAAAGACAAAAAGGGCAAAAAGATCCTTGAATCTCACAAATTTCTTTACACACACACAAACACACACAGGTTTCCTTTTTTTATTTATTTTTTATTTATTTTTTGTGGGGACTCTCCACAGGAGTAATGGTTTTTATACTGTACAAACTGTATTTTCCATCACCCTACACCAACCTTACACCTAAACCTACCCCTTACAGAAAACTTTGTGCATTTTAAGATTTACAAAAACTTCATTCTGTATGATTTATAAGCTTGTTTCCTCATGGGGACAAAAAAAAAATATGACCCCACAAGGTCAAAATTTACTGGTATTGCTATACTTGTTGGGACATTTGTTCCTCATAACATGATGAACAACAGGTAAACATACACTAACTAACTAAATAAATGATGATGATGATGATTAACAAAGCCATAAAAATAAAGTGTAAAAACTATTATCAATACAAAATACAAATAAATGTCACGAAATGTCATCACATGCAAAAACATTCTAAAAATAGGCTGCTTTTTCTTCTTGCAATATATAATTTGTGGTTGTTTTGTTGATTTCTGTGTGAAATACCACCTGGAGGTTTCCTGACAGTTTCTGTGCAATTGGCCCACTTATCTCAGTGAATAAATGAGCTCTTAGCAGATCTGACACTGATTGTCACTAAGCACGCAGCCAATCAGGTGACCTTTTCAAAGATCAGAACGGTTGGTTACAGCTGCATTGATTAATGTCCTCTTCGGGAGGTGATCTCTCAGAGAAAACCACAGGGTGTCCTAAACAATGTCGACCAATAACGGTGTCACTACCACCATCTGGTGCTCTAGCGAATAAAAAAAGCTTCATCAGCAATCAGAGGGTTAATAATATAACAATAGAGATGGGAGGAGAAAAAAAATCCTCCAAGGTCATGTGAAAAAGAGGAATCTTTTTCCTCCGGATCCCTTGGATGGAGAAACGGCGTGGCTCATCCGAAATGGGTATGCTTTGTAGATTAGGTCTTGGACTAGCTCTGAGCCCTGACCTTGCCAGCAACTTTGGCTTGGATTTCTACACGGATGAGATTCGGGGAGGAAAGAGGCACGGAGATTTACTTGCATTAATTCACCTTAAAAAATGCAGACGGGTTTACTCGCCACAGCAAGAACAGCTGCGGGTCCCGAACCTCCGTGGTGAAGGGATCTCGCATTTGTTTGTTAGTTTGCGTTTAGTATGCAGCACATGAGTTTACAATCAAGGAGCCCACAGTCTCAGGTGAGTAAGTGTGGAGTGGTAAAGGGATTGTGTCTTTGTGATATTTACTACTGTGATACGATCTTGCCGTCAGAGGGGGGCAGCTGCATACTTCAAATACCCGCCAGTTAACAATCAGATTATGGTAAATAAGCGTGCATGTTTGTGCCGCCGTTTTTTGCTGGTTGTTGACAAATGCGCGAATAGGAGAAGGACAGGAGATAGAGAGAGAGAGGGAGGGAGGAAGTGAGACAAAATGAGCGCAAGATGAAAGAGAAATGCAGCTGCCTGCGAAATAAGCACTTATGAAAATCATGATTCCTTCTATTCCTCTTTTGCCTGTTCTGCTGAATGCCAAGGCCACGTCAAGGACATGATATGCTCATTTAAGCTCATCGCAAAGCCATTATACATTCAGGATTACGAATTAGCTTAGTTTGGGGCCTGGGTCATTAGTGAGATAGTGAATCTTTCTGCTTGGTGTGTGTATGTGTGCGTGTGAACGCATTTTAGTGGGCCTGAAATTAATATTCAGGGTTCAGTACAAGTTAAGGCCCATTTAGAGCATTTATTGCACAATGTTGAAATTGACTCAACCCTCATTTTCTTAAAAAAAAATGGTTATGAACAACAATGAAAGTGAAAGGGGCCAATTTTTTACAATTTAAAAGCAGAAATGTGAAGCTTATCATTTTATAAAAGCACTTACATTTAATTCTTTTGTTAAAAAATGTGTGTATTATTTGAATTATTTAAATCATTTTTAAGGTCGCTTTATGACTTGCCATGACAGGAAAGTTGTAAAATTGCATATCATTTCACATAGAAAAGCTTAGTAGGTGAGCTTTTCACACAAAAATCATGTTAATACATTTATATCTTGTGGCTATTCTATTGAAACAGTGAGTATTTTAATGTTTAGAAATTGGCTCCATTCATTTCCACTTCAATTCACCTCACTGTAATCTTATTTTTTTCTTTTTAGAGAATAGGAGGGACAAGTGAAAATTAATTTCTGTAGCAATCAAGATTATGCTGTCGACTGAGCTCGTACTGAACCTACAACATTTCTTTATTAGGCAGGTCATGCTTATCGTTTCAAATGCAGACATTACTCTTGAACATAAAATCGGGTGTTAAAATCGAGTCAGCTGTTTTGCTTTGCCACTAAACTCACTATGATACATTACCACTCCCACAACCGGTCCTGTGTGTGACTGAATCCGACACACACTCATATTACACTGCTGACCTTTCAATTGTGGAAATCCACTCCAAAAATATCATACCGGTTCATATCTGTATGTAAAACGACATCGAAGGGTCCCGCCGAGCCACGGTCTAAACACGGGCCTATCTCTGGAGGGTTCAGGGGTAAATCATTCCTGTTCACAGGCTTCGGGCCGACCTGCACAGCCTCTTCAGTGGACCAGAGAGGTGATTAATCACTAGCCCCTTAATCATGCCCAAAGGTCCCGCTTTAATTAAAAACAAAGTTCTCTTTTCATTATTCCACTCCAACTGAAAGACGATAAGACCCCCTTCCCCCATAACATATTACTGCCGGGGCCCCCACCTCTGTCTCTCTCTCATCCGGAGACTGAGAGACTGCAAAGAGTGATGAAGAAACATACTAAAGCCACCATCTGAGCCAAAGAGGAAGCCACAGAGATTCAGACCTGTGGGACAATAAATTCTAAAAACAGTCAATATAATAAAGGGTCATTCCGTGTCAAATCAATCAAATTTCAGCAACTTCCCCGGCTCAAATTTTTGATTTTGCTAATATTTTTTCTGAAGAAAGATAAACATGTATAGTGATGAAAACCAAAATATTAAATGTCATGGATGTATATTTACTGAGTAATCCACTGTTTTATTGAGGGGGTCAAAATGGCGATTTTCACCTGAGATTCATAGCCAAGTTACAGGGGTGTAAAAACGACTTCAGAAAGATGGCAGCATCATGTTATTTTTACAGAGATTGGTAGGTCTGTTAGTAAAATCTGTTGACTTTAGCGATCTTTGGAAAGGGAAAAGAGAAAGGGAAGTGGTGTGTGGCCAAGTATGGTGACCCATACTCAGGACTTGTCCTCTGCATTTAACCCATCCAAGTGCATGCACACAGTAGTGAACATACACCTGGAGCAGTGGGCAGCCAATGTTGCAGCACCCAGGGAGCAGTTTGGGGGGTTCGGTGCCTTGCTCAAGGGTCTCACCTCGGTCATGGTATTGAGGGTGGAGAGAGTGCTGGTTGTTCACTCCACCCACCTATAATCCCTGCCAGACCTGAGATTCGAACCCATGACCTTCAGGTTACAAGTCCAACGCTCTATCCATTAGGCACGGCTGCCCCTTTGTTACATTATGTGTCAGTGATTATCATTCAAAAATGGGGAAAGGACACTTTTCAGGTTTTTCAACAAAATGTGCATGCATGTAGCTCAAGAAGTACTAAAGATATCTTAATTCTTTCCCCGCCAGCGTTTTTGAAAAAAGTTGCCAGCATTTTTTATTTTTACTCAAATTTCATGGTCCCCAGAATATTTTGTTGTATGAATATCTGAACGTGCAGATATTCATCAAAATAAAGAAGAGAGCCTCTACTTTTAAACAAAAAATCAGTTTCATTCTAGCGTCAAGCATTCTTTTTTATGAACACTTGAATGTTGGCAAGTTTCATAAAAAAAAGCAACATTTTGAGCAAAAAGCTGAGAAAATCACATTTTTATCAAATACTACATCTGGATCATATTCAGTACGATGTTCAAAGCAAAGATGCAGTAAATGGCTTCCATTAGCACCCCCAAAGCTTGCACAGTCCTTTACCACTTACTGGATCGACATTTTACACGGTAACTTTGGGCAGTTTTCATTCATATGCTGTTTATTTTTGATGATCGCCTTATTTTTTATGCGCATATGCTTACATATGAGATCGCTCGTTTCTGTGTCTTCCTCGCCTGTGTTTTTGATCGAGTGATTCTGGACTCATTCAGGAGATGCGTAATAGCACCCCCCAAGCCTATAACAGTAAAACCAAGGAAACCTGGAAAATTCTGTGTTTGGTGGGAAAGCATTGTCTCAAGAATAACGTAAAATTCTGTGTTTGGCGGGAAAAGAGTTAATGTCCTTTTAGATATTGGGTCTTAATGAACTTTCCTTTTGGATTCTTCATTTTTAGGGCCCTGTATGGTTCAGTTCCAGAGTACAGTTAAATTGTACACATATTCAGTGGTCAAAAACCAAATGTGGGTCACTTTGCATAAATATGACACTTTGTTTCTTTTAAAGTGGATTCTGAAGAACAAATAATGTTGAAACTATAGATGTATCTCGTTTGCTTCTGTCAAAACAACTGCATTGAACATGCATGTCTAAGTGCCATAAATATTCTTTTTCCAAAGTTTGCGTGCTCAAGAAGTATTAAAGATATCACAATATGATTTTGTATTCTAGTTCTTAATAAACATTTCTTTTGGAATCTTCGTTTTCAAGCCAGCATATCATTCAGTCCCAGAGAACTGGGGACCTCAAGTGAGGCTCCATGTCCAGATTGTTGACAATTACCCATTTTCAGAAGGAATATGACCCATTTGACAGAAGGAAATGAGATACATCTCTAGTTTCAACATTATTTGTTATACAGACATTTCTCTTTAAAAGAAAAGAAGTATCATATTTATGCAAAGTGACCCACATTTGGTTTTTGACCACTGAATGTGTGTACAATTTAACAATTTACTCCTGGAACCATACTGAAATTCCAATATCTCTGGAACTGAACCATACAGGGCTTTAAAAATGCAAATGCCGAAAGGAAAATTTGTTAAGACCCAATAAATATACTCAGTAAATATACATCCATGACATTTAATATTTTGGCTTTCATCACTATATATGTTTATCTTTCTTCAGAAAAAATATTAGCAAAATCAAAAATTTGACCTCTGGTTGAGTTGACATGGAATGACCCTAAAGTCTATTACAGAAATCGCCTGCTTATTTAGTTGTGCGTTATAAGCATTCACTTCTTTTTGCAGGTTATAAGCATTTCTTATATAGGCTGTGCATTCAAAACAAGCTGAGAACTGTGTTTCAGAAATGACCTGTCGCTAAGCTCCACCCTTCTTGGCAACGGTTGCTAACTCAGACAAGCATGATTTTCAGTACATTGTGCTGACAAAGAGGTAAAATTGATTGAATATTACTGTTACAAATAAGAATCATGGCCCGGGTGCATGAAAACCCTTAAGTGGTTTGACTTTAGGGTCTCCCCAAGGGGGAAAAAATCCCTGAAGCAAGGGCTTTCTTTAAGAGCGTTGCAACAAACGTCTTTAAAAAAAGTATTTATACATCTTAGATAGTTTCTGACAAAAATGGCAATGGAGACCTGGTTGCTTTAGTTATAAAATCTCCCACAACAAACAGACCACTGACTTTTTTTTCATTGTTACTACAAAAACTGCTAAACTACAAAATTTGTTATGGAGATTATTAAAGAGTTCTAGGCAAACGACATCCTCTGCGCTAACCAGCCAGAAAATGTAAACCAAGGACAAAAAAAGCCATTCTTTTATTAGAGGGGAAAGAAGAAAACATCCACGACTGCCACTATAATCCATCAGTCACTCTTGCGCACAAGACGAAAGCCTTGCATGTGATAATTAGCCTAATTAACTAAAGCGTGCAGTGGAAGTGATAAAATATGAATTCTTTTTTATTTGTATAGCACTGTTCACACTGATTCAAAGAATTACTTTCAATATTTAGAATACCTTATTTTGATCACTAAAATGAACCCGTGCTTGAGTTCATCAGATGACATAAGGGAGCTTTTTTTATAGTGAAATGGTCACATAGGACTTTGTCACAATGCATAACAGATTTTAAAGAAACACTTATGCGATTAAGGGTAAATAAGTAATGATAATCTTAGAGTACCTCAAGTGGAACATTAGGCATTTTATTGCAACCCATGTTTCAATAAGGGTAACTTAGGCTTTTCTTAACTTAAGGCCTTTGTTGCAACTGCAACTGATAACATTAGTGTAGCTCAAATAGTAGAGCATTGTGCTAGCAATGCCAAGATCATGGGTTCGATTCTCAGGGAAAGCAAGAGATGATAAAAAAATAAATAAATAAAAAAAACTGTATCTTGAATGCAATATAAGTTGCTTTGGATAAAAGCGTCTGATAAATGTAAAAGTAATAAGGACTATTAACACTTTAGTTACTATTCACACATAATTTACCTACTGATTCATATGTAATGACATTAAGCTTGTAACTGATGCAAACTGACATGTCTGTGATTAGTTGCAATAAAAAAAACTGTAGAAAATTGTTCTCCTTAATATGTTGGCATTTCTGTTGAAAATCTCAATATAACTAAAAAAAAGTATTACTATAATTATCACTAGTACTACTACTACTAATAATAATCTCACATTTATGTTTATGCTCAACAAGGCTGCAATCATTTGATCAAAAATACAGTAAAGTCAATAATATTGTGAAATATTATTACAATAAAATAAAATAAAATTATTACAATAAAAAAAAAAGTTTCTGGTTTAATATATTTTAAAATGTAACATTCCTGTAATGCAAAGCTGAATTTTCAGAATCATTACTCCAGTCTTCAGTGTCACATGATCCTGCAGAAATCATTCTGATATGCTGATTTGTTGGTCATGAAACATTTCTTTCATTATTAATTGAAAATTATTAATGTTAAAATCACCTGTGTTAAAAGTATAAATGCTGAAAACAGTTGTGGTGATCAATATTTTTATGGAAAGTGTAAGGCTACTATTTTTTCAGGATTATTTGATGAACAAAAAATTTCAAAGAAAAGCTATCATTTGGAATTTAAATCTTTTGTGATATTGTAAAAGGCTTTACTGTGTGTAAATTCATTATTATTATTATTGTTATTTATTAATTAGCCTAATTACCAAGTACCATTTTATAAAAGCATTAAGGAACTTTTATTAAAACATACTCAACATATTCAAAAATTCAAATGCAGCTGATCAGAGTGCTGAACTACAGGGTTTAATAACATCGCTGGCGCCGATCGCCTAGAGTAGAGTGTGTGCGCTTAACTGCTGTGGCTAATGGCTAATGCATCCCTTGGAAATGTCTGTCAAATCACTGAAATTGTTATTTTATAAAGCAGCTCGTCTTTCATCTTGAGTCACCTGGCGGGGAGGATACGGTGAGTTCAGATGTGTGATACAGTTCTCTAATTAAACGGAAGCCGTGTGTAGGAATATATCTGAGCTCCCGAAATACAGCGTGACGAAATTCACTGGAATATTTGCCTGGGATGGTAAATGTGGTTATTTCAGCATGGATAGACACAGATGTGAAAACCCTACATGTGTGTCAATCACCTCAAACACATCTCTGTTTTTGTGTGCTGTTGTCTAAAGGGTAACGTGTGTAAGAGCGTTCAAATTTATAAAAGCTTTCACAGCACTTCAAAGCTCCCTGACCACTCTAGCTGTCTGTTCCAATGTAATAGACAGATAAAGGTAACCCGTGCTCAGGACATTATGATTCAATTCGAGCAAGCGACCAAGCGGTCCCCGTTTTTTTACAAAAACCAGCTGTAGCTTAAAAGAGAAGACAAAAGTGAGTCCAAATGTTAATGACGAGCCACATGTTTCTTACTGGCTCAAATCAAAATGGCTTGTGAGACTTGCTCGTATCTTGAACGGATACACGATGAACGCCACGTCTAGGCCCTTGCGACTATGAAGAGAGAATGTGCATATCAAAAAGCTTTCAGCAACCATGTGCTCTCTCAGGGGATGAGGGTTGAGAATGTATTATGAAAATTGAGAGGAATAAGAAAATGATTCTTACCTGATTCTGGATCACCTGTGGAAAGAAAAAGTCAAAAGTTAAAAGTCAGAGGCACCATTCCAGAACTTGGTTAAAAGATTACAGATGCATAAAACAGAATTCTTTCATCTAGTCACATTTTTGGTCCTTACAGAAAATAAACCGCTAATATCTCAAGACAATCGAGACTTTTTGAACTGGCTTGCATACTGATTTGCACAAGAATATGAATAACAGCATCTTAAGCTGGTGCTGTTATGGGGAGAGCACAAAGGGGGAAAAAATGGGTCGAGTTAAAAATAAAGAAATTAAATCATAATGGATTATGAAGTCCTATTCATCACCAAAAATGAAGAAAAAAAAACAAACACATACACTTAAAGTATATAACAGTATAAATAGTTTTTCCCCAAAGGCAGAATACCTAGTGTAAGTTCTTTTAGTGAACACTGAAACATCACTAATTTACATAGCACATTACTCACATTGAAAGAATTCATTTTGCTCTGTTTGCAAACTATGAATACAAAAGCACCATGTTTCCACTGGCAGCCAAAGTGGCTGTAATTCTGAGGAAACCAGATGAATTTGTGCTAGTAGTGAGGGAGTGTGCAAGTGGCTCCAGGAAAACTCCCTGAGTAAAAAAAAAAAAAAAGATCTATTTTATGTCTTAATCAAACACTTCAAGTGTATAACCAATTTTTTATAAATCCAGGGGAAAAGTAGGTCTGCCTAAAATAATGAAGTCTCCTCTAGTGCTCTGTGCACATAAATGATATCAACCAGAACATCAAAACAATTTCGCCAAAAGGAGAATTACAAAACAAACATATAAAACAGTGAAAGAGAAGTCCAATTGCACACCTGTGTTTTCGCTACAGCTGTGGTTTTGTATGTCTCTGTATGTTTGTGTCTCAAAAGGTTGTCTACTCAAACTAAAATCCCAATATCATAATATTTTTTAATAGCTATTTAGATAAATGAACACAGAACAACCACACTGACATGCATTCAGTTGGGTGTCGACTATATAATGATGGTAGATTCTGGCTGAAAGTTTGACAGGGTCAAAAACATGAGCTTGTCACATGAGTTCATATATTCTGTTATGCATTCAAATACAGTTTTGGATTGCCAAAACAATAGTTGATAACACTACTTGGTCACATTTTGTTTCCAGTGGTCCAATTCTCACTATTAACAAACCATTAACTATGACTTTTGCCTCAATAAACTCCTAATTTGTTGCTTATTAATAGTACCAGTAAGGTATTTGTTAAGTTTGGGTAGGATTAGAGATGTAGAATATGGTCATGCAGAATATGTGCTTTATAAGTACTAATAAACAGCCAATATGTTAATAATAAGCATGTTAATAAGCAATTAGTTAATAGTGAGAACTGTTCCTTATATCTGAAGTGTTTCCACTACTTTATATATAATGCATTATAAAAGTAGTTTTAATGCGTTAATTATGCCTTGTAATGCATGAGCTGATTATATGATCTCATGAATAATTGTAACCACAGTTATAATACATTGTAATACTTATCTATTCATTGTCACATCTTTAGAAAGTAAT
Source organism: Tor tambroides (assembly GCA_021397915.2). Classification (NCBI taxonomy): domain Eukaryota; kingdom Metazoa; phylum Chordata; class Actinopteri; order Cypriniformes; family Cyprinidae; genus Tor; species Tor tambroides. Next base: position 7,105 of record JAFVLL020037691.1, on the reverse strand, counting down.
GCATTTAGACACATAAACAAATCTTCAACTGTTATAATGCATTTTAACTTTGGTTACAATTAGTTATGAAAATATGCAATGCATTACAACCTATATTTATAATGCATTATACATAACGGCTTTAATTAAAGTGCATATTAGTGTACTTTTTCCAATTCTTTCTGCTTCGTGAATAGTTCTGTGATTCATAATGTTTTTTTGCTAGGTGCAAATTTTGCTCAAAATCAATTAACTCTTTCCCTGCCAAACAGAATTCTGTTTTTTTTTTCTGATTTATGAGACAACGCTAAGAAAACGTACCTACATTCAAGTGTTAAAAAAACATGCTTGAAGCTAGAATAAAGCTGATTTAAAAGTAGAGTCTCTGATCTTTATGATCAGACCTTTTGAAGTATTGCATGTTCAGATACTCAAACAACAAAATATTCTGGGGGCCGTGAAATTTTAGTAAAAATGATCAAAAATGCTGGCAGTGGCTGGCAACTTTTTTCAAAAACACTGACAGTGAAAGAGTTAAACAGCTAAAATACATTTCATACAGTATAAAGGTAGGTAACTTTAGATTGTATTTTATCTTTTGAAAAGGATAATCTTTTCAAATCATTATCAATAAATAGCAAGTGCCCATTGTGACAAGTGAAGTCATATTATACAAAATGCTCACCTATGCGAGTTACTTGAAATAGTGAACATTTCTGACAGCTACCCCCATTTCTCATACATATAATTTCATAGCGATTCCAGGAGAACATGTTTGACAGACACACAATTTCTCCAACAATGTACAAGATCCATGATTTCATGAAAGTTCATCTGATGGTAATAAACTGACTTAATAAAATAAAATAAAATAAAATATCTGTTTGCGTTTCAATCATTGACTGCAGCAGTTCCCTCAGCAGGTCAGATGACCTGCTGTTTACTTGCTCTCTGAGATTATATACCTCTACAGTAAATGATAACATTCTTAAAGGCCTGGAAAAAAAGAATCTTTAGCACTGCTCATTTCATGTTCCTGTTGCTATACTAAAGGGGAACTCACAGTAGAGACAGAGACAGTACCACATACTGTATCAAGGCTCCAAAACGCCAAGATCAATGCAAATATGCATTAAATAGCCTTTGAATAATGTGTTAAAGCTGTCTCAGTAAAGGCTATGAGCTGTTGTTAATGTATGTAATTACAAACATGCTTTTAGTAAATGTCACATTTTCCCTACTCCATATGAGCGTCTGTCTCAGCTGTAGTCATGGGAAATGATGAATGTACTCACTCTCTAAGTCCAGCTGGCAACAACAGGCAAAGTGCTGCCAAGATTAGCCATCGTAAAGAGAGCAGTCTTGTTGTTAAACAAGTACATTTGCCACCTGAAGCAGACATTTATCATTTAACGATTTGTTGGTAGTCTGTGTCTTTACAAATATTACGGTTAGGAAAGTGTGGCCATATATACGCAACACATAATATATATATTAAATAATATAATCAGGGATAACATACTGCTAGACACCAGACGTCTTTATAATAAATAAATAAATAAATAAAGCAATTAAAAATGATGTAATAATAATAATGATAATAAAAAGTTATTGCCCCCTTCTGAATTGTTGAAGTTTGTGGCCATTTGTTAACACTGTATGAAATGATTTTGTTGTGGATTGCAGCAGTAAATAGTAAAATGGTAAAATGGACAGAAATTGTGCCCCTTTTATTTCTTTGGTGTTCAAGGTTTCAATTATGCGATCTTCAGGTGTGAAGAAAGTATTTTTCAAATGTCACTAGGATGAAACAGTTCTGCAAGGGAGAGCGGGTCGCAAAAATCCTCTGCAGCAGTGTGAAACACTTATAAATAACTACAGCAACTGTTGCAGTTATTGCTGCTAATGGGAGTGTAACTAGTCATTGACTCTAAAGGGGCGATTTCTTTTTCCCACAGGGACACTGGTTGTTACATAACAAAAACATGAAATATCTATCTAATTTTTTAATGCATTTATAGGTTTTTGGTCAAAAAACTAATGACATTCAATGTAAAACTATGCAAATAAACAGAAAATAAGTCAAGGGACAAACATGTAAGGGCTTTTCACACATGAAATAGTTAACCCTGGGTCATTCTACGCCCCGGGTAAGTGGAATCCTGGGTTATCTTGCTTCACATTTCACACTGCTTATAATTTACCTGGGGTTAACAATTAATCCTGGGTATGCATAAACTGACGTTTCACACTGTACATTTCTAAACCCTGCTACTACTTTACTAGTGTGAAACATACTTTTTCATACTAAAATTTACTTTTACATATTTCTAGTTAAAAGGGAGGTTTAGAACGACGATAAACCGAGATTAAAGTCGTGGTACTCTCGTGAACGTGACACGGAAGAGAAGAAACTGTTGAATAAAGTTTAACAATGTCTTTACTACCTTTCTGGGCTTTAACAGTGTCATTTGCGTTGCTGTCTATGCAGGGTCAAGAAAGCTCTCGGATTTCATCAAAAAAAAAAAATCATCTTAATTTATGTTCTGAAGATCTTACGGTTTTAGAACGACATGAGGATGAGTAATTAATGACAGAATTTTCATTTTTGGATGAACTATCCCTTTAAAGGTCCACTGAAGTGCCTTGAAACACACAGCGTTATTCTTTGCGGTGACATAATTTCAACTGAAACAGGAAAAGAGGACGGGACATATCGATCGGCCCCGCCCTCTTTTTAAAATAGCCAATAGCGTTTCATTTATATCTGCTCAGGCCAGAGCCGTTGAATTCGGTAAAGCAGCATTTGACAGCTTATGACAGCCACAGTGTAATAGATTACCCCTAGATTCAATATGAAACTCTTACTAAAACAAAACAGTGATCATAATCATGCTGAGGCTGTGTAGTTTTAAAAGTGTTTAATATATATGCCGACTCGCGCATATGATTCACTCCGTGTGATCATGTCTCTGGACCAGATCCAAAGTCCAGATCAGACTGTGCGCGCTGCCGCGGTTCGCGTGACAACGCAAAACCAGACCTCATTTGCCCCAATCGAAAGCATATTTACATTGTCTGAATCGTTCCCTATCGCCTACATTGTGCACTACATGCAATTCACCATACAGGAAATACTAACACTGTGAATAAATGACCGATCTCAGCCGCAGCTTCAACGTCTATTTATAGTGTAAGGGGCGGGACGCTTCAGATTCTAGAGAGCATCTGATTGGACAGAAAGTTTGATGAGAAACTGAAGTGCAGGGTGATGTCATCAAAATCATTGATTTATTTTGGCGGAAATGAGAGACAGTTAAGTTTTGAATGCTTATATCTTGTAAATGTGAATTTTGTCATCGTTTTGGAGCACACTACCTTATAGAAACCTTAAAGCTAACATATACATACCAAAATGTACCAAAATACATACATACCAAAAAATCCAAAAAACTTTCATTTTGATTTCATGGGGACTTTAAGTGCTGTGTAAAAAGCCCTGTACTGTAGTGTACCCATATATATACAAACTATTTCTAGGTTACTTTTCAAATTATTGCATTTCTGACACACAAATCCTTTGTTCTTGTTTTCACTGAAGCACAAGATGCTCTTTGGATCATTCTCAAATCATGCTGAACAACATGATCATCAGGTTTTACATAAACTCCTGGAGTTCATGCAGTTTGAGTGCTGCTGTCTTTAGAGCAAAAAGGGGCATACTAAATAAATTAAGACTCATGTTAATATTTTACTTCAGCTTTCACTCCAAATTTAATGCTGCTAATATCATTTGTAGTGGTATAAAACTGAATCGTTTTCACTAGTGGTCTTGAATGTCTGTTCAGTATACAGTTAAGATATACATCTCTTCTGTTATGGTAGAAGCAAAACATACTTTTATCTTTTCAAAAGAATTGAAGTTATCTGAAAACTTTTAACTGACATTTTTGTCAACGTCGACAACAGAAAGCTAACGAAAAAAGCAAAAGAAGAGCTAAAGCCTAACCACTAGCTGACAAATGTGTTTATTTTCAAATAAAAGCTCTCCACACTGCTGCCTGTCATAAGGGTGGGCGCAAGACTCTCGCTGAAGGTGACATTTTGCTGTGCTGAATTAGAAATGTTTTGATTGAAGAGATGGGAACTCAACAAAATATCTGGAGTTGAATCAAGGCACCATTACAGTGCAATGAATTCAGGCAAAGTAAACATCATTGGGTACGTTGGGATCGTTGTTGCAACCATGACACATTACTGTTTACCAAAACATTTTCTTTCCAATTAGCAGCTTGCGCTCATTACTCTAGTTTTGGATGAATAGGCACATTGAATAAGGTTACGGCGGTATCATGTAGGGAAGTTTCACAAGTGATGAAAGAAAAGCTGTGAAAAAAAAACACTTTCCATCTGTTCATGTTTCTGTTGTATAGACCTTTGATAGTGCTAGAACCCCCATCCCTCCCCCCAAGACAAATGACTTGTTATTTGAGGACATTAATCTTTTCATTTATCAAAACGTATTAGTACATAATTCATTCCAGGAAAAATAATGTTGTGTGATAATGTACCTCATACCAAACATTATTAAGGGGAAAAACAAGAAATAGTTGTCTCAGTCTGATATTGTCTCTAACTGATATTGTGAAAAAGAAAGGCTATTTTATTAGAGAATGCTGTAAGCAATGGATAATGCACAGTCAGTCTAAAAAGGTAGTTTTTGGATAATGTCCATTATCCGGCTTATCACTTGGAAAATAAAATAAAATAAAATAAAAAGTAACTGGCAATACTACACAAGTTATCTAAAATGTAAGTTATACTCAATATTAACTTAGAATATTGGCAGGGCTGAATCATAGTCGTACTGATATATGTAACAACAGCACAACTGTGATTTTGCTTAAAGGGATAGTTCACCCAAAAATGAAAATTGTGCCATTAATTACTCACCCTCATGTCTTTCCAAACCCATAAGACTTTCTTTCAACTTCGAAAAACAAATTTTTGACCCTTTTTGAGCTTTTTGACCCTGCATAGACAGCAACGCAACTATCACGTTTAAGGCCCAAAAAGGTAGTAAGGACATTGTTAAAATAGTCCATGTGACATCAGTGCTTCAACCGTAATTTTATGAAGCTACGGAAATACTTTTTGTGTGCAAAGAAAACAACTAAGAGAGATGAACGAATGAGAGATGGACGTTCTACAACACAATGCCTGCTCCTGCGTCAGCAGCACCACACGCATGCATCGAAGACTGACACGAAACAGAAGATATTGTTGAATAAAGTTGAACCACATGGGCTATTTTAAAGATGTCCTTACTGCCTTTCTGGGCCTTGAACTTGGTAGTTGCATTGCTGCAGGGTCAGAAAGATCTGGGATTTCATCAAAAATACCTTAATTTGTGTTCCGAAGATGAACAAAGGTCTTACGGGGTTTGGAACTACATGAGAGTGAGTAATTAATGACAGAATTTTCATTTTTGGGTGAACTATCCCTTTAATTTATGTTTTGTTTTTTTTTCCTGTAAACAGCTAGAGTAGTTCCAAATGTTTTGAGTGTAAGCAAAACATAGTGTATCAGGACCGACATCTAAATTCCCCCCAGTTTTGTATTCAATATGAGATCCCAGCAAATGTGACCAAAAAAAAAGTCCCTTTTTTTCTCCAACTGATCAATCTCTTAGCGTTTGATCTGCGAGCACAGCCAGAGGCCGAGCTGAGAAAAATGAGCCCGCATCCCTTCAGCAGCAGTCTGGGCTGCATTAGTTTCTCTGTGTAGAGCTGCAGCTCAAAAGACAAAGGCTGGAAGCAAAGACGCGTGCTGGGTTATCTGCTGCTCTCGTTCTTAACTTCTGATTTATGGGCTTATCATTTTTTTCTTTGCTTTAAATGGTTAAAGGTGCAACGTAAATAAAGTCTGCTGAAGACTACTGTCCCGCATCCTTGCAAGTAATTAAGGTCACTCATTAGTACCTAATAAATAACAAGCTGGGTCGAATTCCCCCCACCCACACTGTAATTAAAAGTCTCTGTTACACTTCAGAGCCCACAGGGGCAGAGTCTTCTTTCTCTGCTGTCTCTTGTCTTGACCTCAGCTGACTCTGGGGCCAAGGAAACTATATAATCCTTTGAAAAAAGAAAAGCTGTACAGTACGTCTGAATAATATAAAGGACCTGACTGACTTGAGGTCAAATTACTCCAGGTGGGCAGACAGCATGCTTCTGAGAGAAGCTCAAACTGCCATTCAACTCTTCTGTTCCAAAACATATTAACCTGTCTTTGTAGGCAGCCTTTTAAGGCATCATTGGCACAGTGCTTCAAAAGGTAGGCAGCATAATGATTCTAATGTCAAACACTAAGGAAGAATACTGTAGCATGTATCCTTCTCAATGCATGCTCGGATTTCTTATATTTAAATATACAAATTAACCATTAAAACTTGTGTGCACCAAATATATTTTTGCTTATTAGAGTAGCTTGTCAGTAGCTTAGCAACAAGCTAACACCAAACTCTACTGGAATCAATTGTGAGTCATGTCTCCAGAGTGCCATTCGTGTGGCATGCTGAGTTGCTGCCTGTGCGGAGAGTTCCAAGTCAGTCACTTATGAGGATCCATTATGGTTAGGATGCTGCCTTGGAAGGCAGCTGTTTATGTAGGCATTAGGCAGCGAGGCAGCTCGCTAGGTTTTGGAAGAGGGCCAATTTAATCCTTAAAAATCAGGAGAATAAACAAACACGATGCATTACAGCATGTTAGTGTTTGTTTGCAGTCTCCAGAATACAAACTCAAATACTGGAAATAATCATAACCGACTTGACTGGAAAGCTGGAGAAAAAATGCTTCGTTAATATTATAAATTAATATAGTTTAAGCTTTGAAGTTATACCACACCGATACTGTTCAAATGTTTGAGGTTATAATATGTTTTTGTTTGAGGTTATAATATGTTTTTGAAAGATATATCTTATGCTCACCAAGACTGCATGCTGTGATGGCAAAGCTATGAATAACGCAATAATTTTAAATATTTTAATGACTTTTATCATTTCTCTCTCTCTCTTTCTCTCTCTCTCTCTATATATATATATATGTGTGTGTGTGTGTGTGTGTGTGTG
>JAFVLL020037690.1:0-21180 GCA_021397915.2 Tor tambroides | reverse complement strand
TGTTGATTTTGATTGCTTCTATTGTCCTCTTTTGTAAGTCGCTTTGGATAAAAGCGTCTGCTAAATAACTAAATGTAAATGTAAATGTAAATAGTGATACTGTAAGAAATATTTCAATTTCAACTGCTAAACTGTGTGGCATGAACCATGAGAGTGTAAAATGAGGTCTGAACAGCACTTACCTATACTGTGAAACTGCCATCGACTGTTGATTTTCTCAGGTAGAAGTTGCAGAATCTTCTGAAAGGAAAAGTAAGGACACTCAGTGATCACATTAAACTAATAGCATAAAATTCAAGAGCTCAATGTCAGTCATTTTTCACTTCATATATATATATATATATATATATATTGACAACCGCAAGTCAAGCCCGTATTCCTTACCAGTAACCATTTTTTTGCCTAAGCAGTAAAAAAAAAAAAAATATATATATATATATATATATATATATATTTACACCCAATAATAGTAAAGTGGTGCAAATAAAAAAAGGTTATTCCAAGTTTCTGTCTCAGGCTTCTCCTTCAATGTAAAGGACACACTATTTTCATCCAAAATTTTCACACATTAAAAAATAAATGACCTCAAATTGTGTCAATCACATTTACACACTGCCTCCGAAACTTTCGTCCGTCATAAAAAAAATAAATAAATAAAAAATAAAAATAAATGAAAAGTCGGATTGGGTTTGATTTTCTGTGTTTTTCGCATCCATAGCAAGTATTTTGAGAGGTGTTTTAACAATTCAGAGCCACTGTACAAAATCCAGAATGGCGTCTGACAAGTTGATCTACTTTGTCTCGCAGCACAAAGCACTGTAAAGGTCCTTGCACACTCAGGCCACGTTCACACAGCAGCAAAATATGGTTGTCAATCCTGTATTTGAGTCCTTAATACGGTTACGTTCACACACAGTACGGTTATTTACGGGTGTGACAACCGCATTCTGTAACCGAATTCACACCTGTAAATTTTCAGGACTCACAACCGCATTCTCAGAACACACGCGCTGTGTGAACGGAACAGGACTGGACAACTAGTTGTCTCTCACGTCATACAGCGCGAGAGAGAGCCGCTCTGACTCACAAAAGCGCGTCTACCGTGTATTTCGTGTTTTCGGTAACTTACAGTGACGGAGAAATGTCATCTGAATTTTTTTAGATCCCGTCAGTTTTCCACTGGAGCCACTCCCGTCAGTTTTGTGTTCTGCGCGCGTCCGCGCGATTCAAATGCTCCGCTCTCCACCCAAATTTAAAAGCTGCCATCGGTTAATGAAGATTTGACGAATGAACTCGCGGCTTGATTGGACTCTTGTCGTGTCAGAAAGTGATAAGATTTTCAGTTTTATGGACGTCGCCATCTTTGATTTTTGACTTTGGTCACTGTCGCTATGGTTACTGGTGAGGAATACGGGCTTGACTCCCGTTGCACGTTCATACAGACAGTATTCTAAACACAACTGTAAGCTGCCGTGTGAACGAGACATTTTGAGACTCACACCTGTAAAGAAAATGCGGTTGTAAATCCCAAAAACTGACAGTGTGAACGTAGCCTGAGTTCACAGAAAATGGTGGTCTTCTTTTTAATATGTGGCTCCAGTATCACTAGCAAAGCATCAAACTGAGCCACTGACATCCCAATATTTCCCAATCCCACTGACCCAATATTCCCTCTTTCTTTTCTCTTTTTAAGAAAAGAGAGGACAACAAAATCATCGTCACTGCTTGAAGACCCCATTTTGTGTTGTTTTGAATTTTTTTTCCAACGGATTAATTAATACACATCAGACTCAGTGTGCAAGGTTTCTGTGCGTGACAAATTTTTAGGATGATGAATACGAAAACACGCATACGAAATTTCGGACTCATTGTGCAAGGACCATAAGTCTACATTTTATTGCTCACCAGGCCACAACACAAACTCTATTCACAGAGAAGTAAAGTAAACCTTTTATTTATCATTCATGTAATGCCACCCACTAGGGGTGTGTGTGATATGTGTCATCTACAATGATATCGCAATTGTTGTTTAAACAAGGTGGAAGCTGATATTTTTGAGTATGTTGCCCACTTTGCAAAAAACAAACAAAGACAAATCTTGAGATGGTACACTTTCACTTCTTAATGTGGCCTAGTAGAATGCAGTTAGAATGACCCCAGAATTCAATATATGGGGGCTTAAAGTAGGGTTAGGTATCGTTTGAATTTTTTCAATTCCGATTCTGCTTATCGATTCCAATTCTTTTCGATTCCCAGTTTCGAATCCAATGGGATTAAAAAATGATATCAAACATTTATCCCGTCTCTCTTTTTGAACAAACTGGAATGAATGAATTACTCAGTGAATCAATAATATGGGGCAGTATGGCCTAATGGATAGAGAGTTGGACTTGTAACCCGAAGGTCGTGGGTTCGAGTCTCAGGTCCGGCAGGGATTGTAGGTGGGAGGAGTGAATAACCAGCACTCTCTCCACCCTCAATACCACGACTGAGGTGAGACCCTTGAGCAAGGCACCGAACCCCCAACTGCTCCCCCAGCGCCGCAGTATTGGCTGCCCACTGCTCCGGGTGTGTGTTCACTACTGTGTGCATGCACTTGGATGGGTTAAATGCAGAGCACAAATTCTGAGTGTGGGTCACCATACTTGGCCACACACCACTTCCCTTTCCCCCTTTAATGCATAATTAATATATTACCTTTAAAACATTAATCTCATGGTATTATTTAAGCAGTTGTAGTGTAAATGCATCTAAATGCTTGTTTATGTGCAGCACCTGTAGAACTTATGCAGTGCAATGGATTTTGTTGATACTTATTTCATTTGATTGGAAACAGCCTACAGTATCTCATACAGATTTTATTGATTTAATGCAAGAATTCAGCATAAAAGATGCTGCATAAATCTAATAAGGTAAAAAAAAAAAGGTAACACTTTAGTATTTTAGTACCAATTCTCACTATTAACTAGTTGCTTATTAGCATGCCTACTGTTAACATATTGGCTATTTATTAGTGCTTAAAAAGCACACATTTTTCATGACCATATTCCACATCCCTTATCCTACCCAATACCTAAACTTAACAAGTACCTTACTAACCATTAATAAGCAGCAAATTAATAGTTTATTGGGGCAAAGGTTGTAGTTAATTGTTTGTTAATAGTGAGAATTGGACCTTAAAATAAAGTGTGACCAAACAAAAAAAAAAAAAATCCTTATGAAGGAAAAATGCCCTAGGAAATCAATTTAAGATGGCAAATTTCACCCCTTAAAGAAAAAGTTAATTTATGCCACTGCTATGAACTGACAAACGCACCGAATGTGAAGAATGTGAAAATCAGCTGTTCATGACAGGACAAAACCAGCCAAGATACCAGCACAAAAACACACTCTGCAAAATAGCTTCCAATTATTATTTTCAACAAAAACACAGAAAATATTGTTTTTTGCAACACCCAAATTTCAACAACAACAAAAAAAGAAGTCTCAAGAGCTTGTTCGGGGAGACAAAGGTTCCACCTACATGCTATTTATTTGAAACGGTCAGCAGAGAAAGATCAACACACTCCAGCTGTTCAGCCAACTGTGACCTCACTACCACAAGACCCTTTTGACACCATATAATTAGTGTCTATTCACAGACAGTTAGACGTGTCCCTGTTGGGTGATACACACAGAGACAAGTGGGTTAAGATTCACACTAATGGACAATGGTAATGTCATCAGTGGCAATGCATTATGAGTAATGCTATTACAAGGCACTCAACCAAAGAACAGCAACAAGGGATCAAGTCTGTCACCGCAAACACACGTACACAAAGAGTGGCATCCGTGACACTCTACAAGAAGAGGACACTATAATGTCACCATAATCTCACGTGTTACGCGACAGCCGTCACTCAAGGTGCTAACACACCCGTCTCATCGTGTCATTCTCATTTACTTCCTGTGTTGATGTGGAACGTGATGACACATGAGTATGAGAGCATTCAAGCACCCCCGTATTGATCTTCAGCGTGTGGAAGGACAGCTCTGGATTACAGCCTGTCACTGTCGTGAGGAAACTGACAAATAACTGGAGCTGATATCCAGTGGCGGGATCTGTTTAAGCCTGCACGCTCGGGGATTGCAGAAGATGGCCGAAGTTTCGGTAATGCTTCTTGCAGCGGTAACGGAAAGCGCTCCCCTGCCGTGCTGCAGCGGTGTCTGGGACGGTGGATTTGAGATGGGTGGCGTGGAGTTTGCAAGCTGCTGCCGGTTGCCAGAGTCTGTGCTAATCTGCGGCAGCTCTCCAAGCATAAGGATGAAGCATTACCGCAGGCTTTTCTGCATCGCCGTTATCCACACTCGGCGTGCTTACCACACGGTGAGCATGACTGAGAATACACCGGCCATGGAGTGATGGGCCTGAACCCCCTGGGATTTACAGCTTCCACATGCCACCGCAACTTCTGAAGCAGTGCGTTTGAGAAGAAACTCCTGGACACTGCAACACCTGATAAGTACACCAAAATGTAACACCACCATTCCGTCTGCAGTACCTGCAGCACTAAGAATGGACTCAATGAAGTGCTGTTGGGAATGACGTATTCTTGTAGGTAAAAACCCAAATTGAATCCCGATTATGAAAAAATATTTAGGAGCACCAGTGCGACTGACGCGATCACAACTGTGTTTGAAGTTCAGGGGAGCTTCAATGGTTCCTACCTATAACGTGTTTTTGCAGCGTTGAGTAATGTATCGCAGACATATCTGCTGATTCCTTGAACGCAATGTTAATCACAATCACTGCTTAAATACTGGAGTTTTGTTCAGCAGGCTCATGAAGCCTCTCATTATAATAAAAAAGTGCAGACACGATGTAAATTTGAGATTTAATGAACAAGAAAACGTAAACAGTTTCAAACGAAGTCAGAGCTGAGCAGCTGCCAAGCAAACAGCGGTATTTCGTTTATGTGCGTTCTTAAAGGAATCTAGCGAGTCAATGATTCACTCACCCATTCATGAAGACAGTCACTTGCTTCATTCCTGAATGAATCAGCCGTTCAAACGAATCAACTGAATGAATTATTCAGTGATAAAATTAGTGACTTTCCGCCATCTACTGGCAGTTTTATTTTTTTAAAGTATCATTTCAGTTATTTAAATCATTTCAATCAAACTATATTTCTATATTCAAAATTTTATATTTAAAACATTAATCTCACAACATTGTTATGAATTTAAAACATCCGTGCCACCTCTGAGCCTCTTTAAATGTCTGTAAATATACCTACATGCCACTTTTGTGTTCTTCTGTGCCACCTTTGTAGTGGAAATGAATTTTGTTATTATTGAATTATATCGATTGGTAACTTATTCTTATTCTACTTGTTCTTATTGTAGGCCTATTGTTTTAATTAGACATTTTGGAAAAGCTTGTAAATATACATTTTTGAATTTTACATAAAATTATATACTTTTAATAAAGTTAGAAAAAATGCCCCAGTAAATCACTTTAAGGAGTGAGTTTAAGGACTTCCCCTTTTCAACAACTTAATAAAACCAGTTGCTGAGTCAAAGTGACTCAACTTAAACTGCTCAACCTGCCATTCAATGAGCAATTCAAATGTCTGAATAAATGTTTTTGTTTGAATGATTATGAATATATGAAAATAAATAGTAACTGAATTTAATAGTTTGGTTTCTGCTCTTAATTTTTACCTTTAATAGTAATGTATCAAGTAAGTGGGTTTTCTGTATAGTTTACAGTGTTCATTGAAATCCTTGAAAAATTGACATGAACCTGAAATATTTCCTGATATCACATCAAATTAAGATCAGAATCAACTTCCTGCATGGACCAAAAAAAAAAAAAAGTTTTACATGTTTTGAAACTGTACTTATATATATTTCAGTGTCCTGTTTATGACCAACTAGTTGTGTAAACAATCCACAGACTGAACTTTGATAAGGTTTAGTTATATATCCCAAGTGCACAGCAGAAATGAAAGATAGGTTATAAGTTCAAGCAAGTCAAAGTCCATCAATATAAAACATGAAAGTTAATGGCATGGAAAAGGCAGTCATATGATACAAGGACCAGCAAGCACTCTGAAAAACAACCAGGAGGGTCAGAGATCACAGTCTGTAAGCACATGGTTTGTACATGATGTTCAATCTCATAACTTTATGATAAGAATTTGGCCCTCAAGGCACAGCATATGAAACAGTGCATATGGCACTGCTGTAATAAAGGAAAGCCTCAAGCTTCAACAACAAATACATATGTTAGAGATAATGGAAGACATATGATAGCATCTGATATTCTTAATCATCATCATCTTCTATGTAATGAAAAATGGTTAATTTAGGAGTTTGTCATCTGGGTTCGAATTCAACATCGAGTCATCTGGTCACAGGTGTCTGTTTGCATGGCCCGGATTCTGACAGAGCAACAGGCTTTCAATCAATGACACACTGACAAGTTTGTGTGTGAAAAAAAAAAAAAAAACATTTATTAGCTGAGAGATTTATGGAGAAGTTTTGCTACTAGATTTATTACCAAATATAAAATTCTTACAAATCATTATATAATGTGATATATTTAACCTTTAATTGTGTGATACAAAAGAACATATATTCTGCATAATGAAAACCACCCTCAATTTTCATTTTAAAGGGATAGTTCACCCAAAAATGAAAATCTGATGTTTATCTGCTTACCCCCAGGGTATGCTTATGGCGGATCGCAGACTTATAAGTGCATTACCGCCACCTATCTCTCAAATGGACCACTGACACTCCTAATTGAGACTGCAGATTGACACTCTATGGTCCATTTGAGAGATAGGTGGCGGTAATGCACTTATAAGTCTGCGATCCACCGTAAAGCAAGAAGAAGAAGATGCGTCACTCGCCGGCTGTTGTGAACGCGCTCAGGACAGTTGGACATTGCGGTGAATCAGAAGTAAAAAACTATATAAATGCTGTTCAGTTTCTTGCACAGACCGATCGTTTTGTGTCTTTACACATCAATGTTTCGTCACAAGCCGCAGGGTTTAATTTGGTTTTGTTTGTGTATGTTTTTTTTTACTCTCAAAGCCGTGGAGCCCATTGACTTCCATTACATGACTGACAGACTGCAACGGTTTGAGTTAAAAATCTTCGTTTGTGTTCTACTGAAGAAACAAAGTCACCTACATCTTGGATGCCCTGGGGGTAAGCAGATAAATATAAAATTTTCATTTTTGGGTGAACTATCCCTTTAAATTAATGAGGAAAAATGTGTCCTGACAGGATGACTATAATTACTGTAATAAATGCAGTACATTTTTACCAGTTTTTAGGTGTTTGCATTTTTGTATTTTTGTTTTTATTTTATTTTTTTGGAAGACTAATTGATGCATCATGTAAGTATTTGTTGTATTTATTTAAGCTATTCAAATTTTAATTACAAATAAATAAATAAAAGAAAGAAAAGAAAGGATGACCAAACCGGACAGGATGATTATCATTTTAGCAAATCAAAGTCCATTCAGAAGTATATAATATTTACAATATAAAACAATATAAATACAATGTAAATAAATAAATAATAGAGCAATTCACTGACATGTAAAACATGTAAAAAAATACATGGTCCAGTATAAGTTCTTTCAGAATGTTGTACTGTGGAGTCTCACTTTTTCTTTCTTAGAAAGTATCCATTTATAATGTGAAAGGAAATCAACACTGGTCAATCTTTTACATGGCAAAATTTACTGATCAAGAAGTCAATATCTATGAGAGTGTGTTCAATAAACACAGCAGGACAAAAGTTCAAGCGACTGCCATTTGCCCAGCTATAACAGTACAGGCGACTGAAAGATCAGAACGACTTTAATGATTTAATATTTTGTATAATGTGCAAATAAAAACCTATGAAAAAACAGCACACTGAAAATCAACCAATGATCAAGCAACATCTTGTTTGAAAAGAACTAAGATTCTAGAAAACATTGTTGCAATACCTAGGCACTCCAGAAGAGGGAAGCAACTCAATACAAATCACTCCAATTCAACAAACCTTTCAACATGTGCAGGACTCCAAAACAGGCACTCTGAAAGAAAGAGAGAGGAATAGAGGAACCAGACACAGCAGTATTTCTCAATCACCAACTGAAAACAGTGTATTGACATTATACTAAGGGTGTTATGCCACATTTTGCCAAACACTGTCACGTATTCAAGTTCCTGCTCTTATTGTATCTATTACTTTTCCATCAAACCACAAAAAAAAAAGAAAAAAAAAAAAACAAAAAAAAAAAAAAAAGTATCCCAACTCCTGATACATATTTATCAAAGTGAAGACTTATTTCTGGTTTCTTTAAAGTAAATTTAATTTAATTTAATATAAATAAGTTAGTTAGTTACATTAGGTTAGTTAATAATGGGGGCTTAGGGAAAAATGCCACCAAAACGAACAAACGAACAAAATGAAATTTAAGATAAATGGTAAAAATGAAATGTGAAAATTAATAATTGTTCATTTTACATTACATTTAGGTTTGCTCTCACTGCATCAAAGAGGCCTTTATAGTATGTTTTTCTTCAGTGATGATCATTAGGCCTATAACCCACAGACATGTCTGTTAAGTACATCAATGGCCAATCAAAGGCTTTGCTATGACTGAGATCTGCACTTGCTCAATTTCTCTATATAATTCATTCCCAATTTAAAAATGTAGTTTTTCATCCTACTAAGATAACCAATGTGAAGTCTTGACAACACTAAGGACAATAATCAGCAATAATTATTTTTGATTGCAGCCCTACCTTGTAATCAGTTCCTGTTTTGTTTGGTAGTTATTATTATTATTATTATCATCATCATCATCATCATCATGAATGCTCACGATAATGCTCATGTAACTGTTGTGTAAATACATGCCACTTTTAAGCAGCATTAACACTGTGAATAAATATTCTGTTTATAGTATATTTGTTATATAGTATTCTGACTGATTGACTGACTGACTGAAAGGTAAATCAATTCCATGTAGGGGTAAATATTGCTGCTTAATGGAAAAAGTAATTTCTGATCCTGGTATCCGTAAGTTATACTTGGCGTCTGATTACTGATGCATGAATTTATCCACTTTTAATCATGACTTACACAATCCAGACATAATCTCCAGATCAGCAGATCACAGTAAAAAGATCACATTCAATTAATTGTGCATAACCTAACTATTCGTTGGGTGACATCACAACCACCACAACTGTGTTCATGTTATTAAAATGCATGTTCTTAATATATTTTAATAATGTAGTAAATACATTTTCATAAAAGCAGCAAGGCACTCGAAGCTGTGTAATCCTTTGGCCATCACAATACAGCACCGTGGTTAAATACAAACCCAAAATATCAAAATCCAACACAACAGAGAAGAGCACTAAAAAAATAAAAATTAAAATTAAAATAAAGAGCCTGCAAAAAAAATTCCCAGTCAGACAGGTGGATCTGTTATTTTTTGAGAATCGCAGGGGTACTTAAGGTCATTTAGATTGACAAGCAGAGAGGAAGTGAGTGATGACAGACAGACAGACAGAGAGAGAGAGAGAGAGAGAGAGAGAGAGAGAGAGAGAGAGAGAGAGAGAGAGATTTACAGCTATGACCTTTCTGGTCCATTTGCATAGTGATGCGTCCTAATGGGCCAAAATTGACATCACTGATGGCCAATCGGCTCTGCTCATGAGAAAAAGGGCATGAGTACAAATGGACTGCTCACTAGCAAAACACTTTTCGTACTCTAATAACATTTGGTAGAGGACTTATCATATTAACACGCTCTCATAGATTATGATTATTTCTCTCATGATACTGAACCAGTACTTCAGGCTTTTGTGGGCATTCATATCACCACATTTTTCAGGCTACATCCACACAGTGTTGGGGACTGACAACTAAATTACCTCAACTAAAGTTCTGCGCAGCTTGTTTTTCGGTCTAAATTCACCCAGTTTTCTAAGTTACATACCTTGTCTTGTTAGGAGCACATTACTGGTGAACAACTGGTCTAAGCCAATAAAGTGTGGCTGCCACTCTCTTTCATAACCTAACTGTTTATGAACATGACCATATTTAACATTCAACCACACAACTGTATTCCACGGTGCAGTCAGAGGTGCTTCCATGAGGCTCCACACCAGATAAAAGGAACATGTCCATCAGCAAAGTGCCCCTTATTAACTAGGGACTCAGCAGTCAGCAAAAAAGCCAAGCTGAAGGACAGCACTGCCCCAGGGTCAGAGCAGTCAGATGGGCTTCAGGAAGGAGGCACAGGACATGAGATCAGTGATTCAGGGATCAGAGGTCTGATGACGCTGTGGAGTGACTGACAGAAGAGCCTGAGACCAACAAGTTTCTCACAGACGCTGAAGTTACAACAAACATTCTCCTTTAAGCAAGAGATAACATACACTTCATACAGGTTATTCACTCAGTGCACTCTGTAAGATGTGTTTCTGTAGATTAAAATAAGGTTTGTTAAAATTAGGGCCCTATGAAATCAGTTTTATTTTTTCCCAAATTCCGTTTTATTTTTTTCTGTTTTAATTTTTCTGGATTCCATTTTTTTTCTTCCTATTTAAATTTTTCTGGACTCTTTTTTTTTATTGGTTAAATTACATTTTATTAATCAAAAATCATGTCTAATTAATTAAAATCATGAAACGTATACAATTTAATATCAATTTATTAAAAGTTTAACAAAAATTACATGTTTAGGGCCCTATGAAATTATTTAGCCTATTTTTTCCTCACCCTCTGTTTTATTGTTACCAAATTCTGTTTACGCACGTCTAATTATTTGAATGTATAAAAACAACCTAAATTATTAAAGGTTTTTAAGGTAATTTTTTTTTTTTTTTTTTTTAATAATAGCCCTATGAGATTTTTTTCCCCCCTCAGAAATTCTGTTTTGTATTAACATTTTTCTGATTATCAAATGAAGGCATAAAACCTTCATTTAATTTATCTTTTAATCAAATGAAAATTGAAACAAACTTTATTTTTTGGCAAACAAAGTTACTATTAAAATTAAAACATGAAAGAAATATTGTGTGATTATTCCTCAATAAAATAAAATTGTAATTTTAGTAACAGTTGTAGCAGTATTACGTACATTCTACTGAACAATAGGTAACATGTGTCTTCAAGTTAAACCGAACTTTTATTTTGACGGGTTACAGTGAATACCTTTACATTTCTGTGTGTATATGATATGACGATAGTTTCTCTCAAATGAAACGGTCAAATCCTCATGAAGTAACTCTCAGAGCAGTTCTGGAAATTGTTCATGTATTTATTTCCTCATTTAGCATTACGCGCGCTTCAGTATGTGTGTAATAAACAAATCTGCACCATTCATTCATACAGAGATATGCAGAACATGAGCGATTCCTATTTAAATAGTCTTTTTGCTGCTTAATATTTACAGATACTAGTCCATATCGCAATTTGATTTAAGTGTACTGACCTACTTTTGATTAATTCATCCAAACTTTGAAAAATTCTGTGACATTCCGCGTTAAACAGTGAATTCTGTTTTTATGACTGGATTCTGCGATTCCGTCCGTGTTTTCAAATCATAGGGCCCTATAAAATGTGTCAATGACATCAAGCATCACTGATTCTGACAAAGGCTGCAACTAACAATTTTTTAATTGATGAATACATGATTTTTTATTTTTTTCCCCTTGTTTAGTCAATTACTCTAAGGATTATTTTCTGATTAGTCAGTTATTCCTTTGGGTAACTTACCAGTAAATAATAACCATACATTCTGCCATTAATCTTACAACATTTTACTCAAACAACACGTGAACGCAGTCTATATTGTGCTACTAGATACAATGAATTGTATAATCAGAAATGCATTTGTATTGTGTATTTGAAAAAATTTGGTTGCAATGACTTATGAGCATAATGTTCATGTATATTCACATCATTTAGGCTCACAGTCCTACATTCACAGCCTACAACTTGTAAATGCGTTGCCATACTAGCATCAACTTTACATTTTCACACCGATAAACCCATGTAACAAACTGTGATTAGTTGCTTTAAATGTCAGTCAGATGGCCTCCTGGGCAGAGGTTAAGGAAAATCTTTGGAATTCTTAGAATGTGGTGCATTCATTCATTGATGCTTGAAAAGCATCTGTCCCCATTATTATTATTGTATAAAAGAGAGTATCATGGAAGTTACATAAAATATCTCCTTTTGTGTTCCATGGAAGTCCTTTTTTTTCCTCATTAGCTAACACTTTGGGCTGATTTGAATCTAGTCATGAAGATCTCAGATTTCATTCAGCTCTTAATAGAAACATTTGGGCAGTACTGCTTTAAGAGGAGATGGAAACACCATGCAAATGTTTCTTGTTTGCGCCAACCAGCTCCCTCCTGCCATAAGAGGCTCTTTTTGTGTGTGTGTGTGTGTGTGTGTGGCACCTGCGAGTGAGAGATGGGTCTGTGGGCAGCTCACAGTTAGCCGCGGGCGGAAAGGAAGCCGCCATTATGTGCCCATCTGGATGCCAAAGGAACTGCCTTAAGCTAATGACTATCAAGGGTGATAACAGTGCTCTCATTCATCATCCAAGGAGCTTCATGAGCAGCCAGGATCAGTGTGCGCTGGAGACAAAAGAATGCTCGAGTTAACTACAGACCGTAGTGGCTGTATTGAGTCCGGAAGAAAGGCGAGAAAGTCGATCTGCCCCGTTTTCACTGCACATGGAATAACAGCAACAGCGTGTTCTAATTGTGTTTTCAGCGTCACTTTATTTGTTTGTCCACAGTGAAAGCGGAAATGCTGTGTGATTCAGATTCAAAAGATATTTTCAATATAGAGCTGTGAAGTGTATGTGACCCAGAGTAAAGAGCAACGGAAGCAAAAAGCTACCATCACTCCCTCAACCATTAAACGCGGTCACTCATCTTAGTTCATCGCAAACTCACAAATTCCATTACAATCAACAAAGCTCTCTCTACTGTACAATTTAGATTAGGATTAGGTCCGCCTGTGCCATGAGGCGCATTGGGCAGCAAGTTTCCTCCAACTTGGTTGATCGGCCGCAATGTTTTCGGCTTCATCCCATGTAACATTGACGGCTTTCAGATCTTCAATAAACGACGATGTTGCTAAATAGACACACCTTGGTTCTGATGGAAATTGTTGTGGCTGTCAAAATAGGCTTGAGTCTTTAGAAGACTGCTGAAGCTTTGCCAATCTGGCATGTGACGTCATGCTCAGCATCTCCATTAATCATCAAAATGCTGCCCAAACAGGTGAACTTGTCCACTTCCTCAATTTGTTGTTGTCCAATATTCAGAGGGGTATGTTTGGTGGTATTGGTGGCGAATCCGACTCACATAACCTTGGTTTTAGTTGTACTTATGCGAAGCCCCATCTTGGCCGCCTCTTGTATGTTCTTCCTTGTTGTGCCAAGTAGGGCGATGTCGTCAGCATGTCCGTCAGCTGTTCAGAGCTATTCTACTGCACAATGAATCTCTTATTTACATTGTGTCTACACTTTGTTATAATGAGAGGATTTGTGAACTCTGGTGTATGTGTCTGTGATACATTACTCCACGATGCAAAAACATATTGCAAGTAGAAACCTTTGAAGCTCCCCTGAGCGCAAACACAAATATGCTGAACACAGTCGCTTTGGTGCTCCAAAATATTTTTTCACTTTCTTACACAGTAGTTTTCAGTTGTAAATTCAGTCAAGCCCTGTAAACCTCTAGTTCAATCCAATGAAATATATTGAAGTTTACTTAATTTATGTTGAGACTACATCAATCATTTGTTGTGGATTGTTATTTCCCAGCGTGATTTGCATAGGGCTAGATCAGAGGAGTAGATGTTGAAATCAGGTGCTATTATATGTGTTTTTGAGTAAAGAAAAAGACCTGATTTTTAATGTTCGATTTTAATTCAGTTAATGTTTATTTAGTTTCAGGTAACAAAAATGTGCTTTATGGTTTTAGTTTTAGTTAATGATAATAACGCTGGTGCTGTGTCATCAAACATGATCTTCAGCTTACACATTAACAAGACACAAACAAGAGTTCACTACATATTCGCACACAGGAGAATGCAGCATTAATCCACAACTGCACTAGATGTCTCGATGGTGCCAGACACAAAGAGAGAGGCACAGAGAAGGACGAGAACAATACCAGCCCCCCACACCCCCTGCCTGACAGCAGCCCGAGCGATCATCTCTCCTCTGCCGACCCATAAAAAAGGGGGTCAGACACCCACCACATGGAGGTGTTTGCCGTAATCCCTTCCAGCACGGTCACAACACAAAACAGCGGCCATGACAGGACGGGCTGCGACACAGGACGAGGGAGGAAAGAGGATGTGCTGGTGGAGACGGGCCTGTGTAAGATGGAGGTTGTGAAGCTTTCATGCTGCATTAACAGTGTGGTGCTGCCACAGCGTGAGTCTACTAATGGCTCCTCTCCTGCTGTCGCTGTACGCAGGCGCTCCGCCACACAGCCGCAGCACACTGATGCCAACGTCAAAAGCGTGCAAGAAATTTTCAAGCTAATGAGATGTTCGATTTGAGGGCAAAGTCCACTCTTTTCATTTGCTGTCAAGAAAAAAGCGCATCTTCATAAGTTAGCCATGATTAGATATTTCAAAGCTTGCAGCTGACATTTTTGTTTGCTTATCACGTATCCTGTAAGAACATTATACTTATATTACACAACAATATGCATGTATTATAGCACTTTCACATATTTCATTTTCATCCAAATAGGTAATATTTTAAAAAGAATTTTTATTTTATTTTTCAGGTTAAGTTTATGTTTGTTTTATACTTTTGTTTCAGACTTAGCAATTATAGTTAAAGCATGAGCTCAGGAATCATCAGTTCAGAGTAAAGAGTTAAATATAAGCACAATTGGCTCAGACTCTGAATGAGATTAACCTTTTTATACCATCAAACCATCTATAGACACTCTGTGTTTAAGTTTACTCTCCAACCCAAATACTATGTGAGATTATAATTTGCCAGGGATGTGCGCTACGACTAATTTGACTGTCGTTTAAACAGAAGTTTTGTATCCGACTAGTCTAAATGCAAGAAACCCCCAAAAGATGGTAAGAAAAAAACCTCTGTGCGTGTGTATATAATAGCCTGCATTTGAAATACTTAATCTATGAATCACACTTAAATCCCTCAATGAATTCCACTAAAATAGGTCACGATTATGCCTTGCCTCGCGTTATCATCATTAAAAAAAAAAAAAAAGGCATGCAAACATATCGCTGACTGAATTCCAGCAAGTTTTGCAGGACTGTATTAGTGTGTGTTGGGGCAAAGCTTGCTGTTCCTGCTTTTTCTTGAGTGCAATGGTTGCAACAGTACTATGGTGAAAATGGCTCACCAGTCTTGTGCATGCACCAATTAACCGTGTCATGACGTTAGCTTTAAATCCATCCGTTACCGCTAACTGGAGCGTGTGGGCAAAGCATGCAACTGACTCCCACTCGAGGTGTTGGTTGGCCAGCACGATGTTGCTTGCGTTGTCGTGGACACAGGCAGTGACCTTGCCGTTCAGACCCCAATTTGTAATTGCTGTTCGGAGGTGCTCTGCTAAATTTTCCTCGAGTACGCGAGTCTGTAGTACACTACTTTTGAGTTCGCCTTCGATGATAAAGTGGCAAGTTATTGTCATGTAAGCCTCTGTTTTTAATGATGTCCAGCAATCCGTCGTTATTGCTACATAATCTGTCTTCTCCATGGTCTTTTTCATATTCACAAGTATGTTTTGATGCGCCAGCTCCAACCGTGACGTGATCATTTTCCTCCCTGGTACTCTGTATTCAGGCTCAACGAAGTCCATGAGTTTGCGGAAGCCTTCTCCTTTGACAAAACTGAGTGGCAACAGGTCTCTTGATATCATCTCAGAGATCAGCTCGGCTATTTTTTCAGTGCGGATGACAACGCAGTGGTGGCGGGTTGTAGTGAATGACGTTATTGACATTTGCTGGCTTTGGCTAGCCTCTAGGCTAACTCCTACGTGCCTGTATTGAATATGATTACGCATCGCTCCGGTAGAGTTATTGTAAGACAATTTGACATTACACAATTTACACAAAACTTTTCCGTTTCCTTCTAATTCAAAATAATCCCACACCTTGCTCATCTTTCGCGTGGTCATTTTTGAGCTCGCCGCAATAACTGACACAAAGAAATTGCATATGCTAGGTCTGAAGTAAAAATGTAGTTTCTGCCCCGATACACTTTAATAATAATTAAAAAAAAGTATTATTTTTTTGAACATTTTAACTTGTTATTTAAACTGTCATAAATGTAACTTTAAAATTATGGTAATTTGAATGATTTTTTTTTTCTCTCACGTGTAATCGACTATTGTTTTCAGTGTCGACTAGTAGGAGCTGTGCCGTTTAGTCGACTAGACCCGCACATCCCTAGTCCCAAATCATAGTAATGAAACTAGGATGGCCAGTGATGCCAATATAATCTTTGTAGTTGATTTTTCAACTGAATATTTGAATTTGAATATCACCTATCATCTGTGTCATTTCTATAGAAGAGCTGATGGTTCTCTCCCAAAGTTTTAGCTTACTTTCAGTTGTAAAACAAAATAAATAGTACAAAATGTAATAGTACATATTAAACTCGCTAAATGTGCTAAACAGGTTTTTAGGTATATTATTTTTTAAGGGTAAAGACTAAACTTCAAACTAAATTGTGTAAACCACAGTGAAGAAAACAAAGCTTACGTGTTAAGTTAAGGACACAATTAAAGGGAAATTATCATGAAACTTAAATGTTTACATTCAGAGTTGGATTGCTGACAACAGCCATTTTAGGATTGTTTTTTTTTTTTTATTAAAGAGTTTTTACTAAATTAGCAAGTTAGGAGCTACTTTTAGCCTTAAGATGTTTCTGAATACGGGCCCAATCATCAGACTGGATGAGCATCCAACACCTAAAAAAGCCTTTGAGACAACCACAATATCCCTCATCTTACATGTGTAGGTGTAAACAACGACACACCAAAATGAGAAGGTTAGGAGAAACTGTAGTTTAAAACAGTATAAAGAACCTTAATCGGTCATAACCACTGGAGAGAAATAGCACAGACACTGGATGAAGACAAAACTGTCTAGTGAGTACGCATTAGGGGTGGAACGGTTCAACTTTTTCACGGTTCGGTTTGTATCACGGTTTTAGAGTCACGGTTTCGGTACGGTTCGGTATGTTTAGGGAAAAACTATACTGTCAAATAAAAATAAAGAAAATAAGAATAATCCATCTAACTACAAGCTCAACTAAATAGAGTAAAGAAACAAATAAAATAAACCGTGATTTTCAGGGTTTTTTTTTTTAAGGTAGGTCTATAGCATTAGTTTTTAGGTAAAGAAATTGAATAAAGTGATCAAATGTAAAACAGCATTGCATATTTGACTGT
Organism: Tor tambroides; assembly: GCA_021397915.2. Taxonomy (NCBI): domain Eukaryota; kingdom Metazoa; phylum Chordata; class Actinopteri; order Cypriniformes; family Cyprinidae; genus Tor; species Tor tambroides. The sequence goes on along the minus strand of JAFVLL020037690.1, from coordinate 3,699 downwards.
ATAAATTAAAGATGAATCTTTATTAAAGTTACAAAAGCGATCCAATCAAGAGCAGTGAGTGATTTCTTTGTTGCTGTTTGATTAATATTAAGAAAGTGCTGTCACTTTAAGAGAATGCACTGACCCAGTGTACGTTCAGCCGGCTATGTCTGCTATATATGATACTTACCAAGACGGGCATTTTGACATAATGTTTGTGTGAATTTGTTAATTCAAACACAATACCTCAGAGAGAGCTTAATATTTGCGCGGGTTTCGTCTGATGAGCGCACGCACAAATCTTCTCACTGCGCGCGCGAGCTCGCATCCACTGGCTATTAAATGTTTAAACTGGCAAAGCTTACATGAGTTTGGTTTAAATACAGATATCAACGGGTGCTGTTCAGGTCTCACCTGTGTGTGCGCGCGCGCTATCAGCACCCAGGTGATGACGGAATTAATGACTGCTCATATTCCAACATACGGCACTTGCATTGAACAAGAGTGAATGGTTTGTCCACTTCTTTTCCCCCATCGCTGTTGTTGTGATGTACTGGGAAGCCAGAATGCGCATCCATCAACAGAAGCGCACATTAGCAGAACCCTTTTTTTTTTTTTTTTTTTTAACGTGTTTTTACAAACCATATTGCAGATGCGTTGTCAGACTGAAGATGAACCGCGGTCTTAGCGCGTGCCGAACCGTGAGTGGAGAACCGTACGGTTCGGTTTTTTTCCGCGAACCGTGCCACCCCTAGTACGCATCAACCGCCTGTGTTTGCGAACATAATAAAAAATACTTTGAAAGGCTGTACATGCACACATTAAAACTGAAGTGTAGTGTGATCTTAAGTGTGCATAAAGGACAAAGTTGACATGAGGACAACACTTGACGTTGATTTTTGGAGGAGACAAATAATGTGAAAACAACATTGATCCTCCAAAACTATCAGTGTTTAGAAACAACTGAATAGACAATAAGGAGGATTAACTCTAATTATATCATTTATATCATTATACAAATAACAGTGACTTACAACTAGATCAACTTGTCAATTAATTCAGCAGGTATCTGAGGACAACAGTGGACCATGAAAAAACAAGTGCAAATCACAGAGATATGTCATTGTATCATCCGACAGTATTTCCTGACCAACTAATGAGCATTTGGGCAATAGTAATGCATATATAACTGCCAATATTAAAAACAAAAGATCCTAATCAACATTAATGTCTGAAAGACTTATGTTGTAGCCTCAGCTTTTTCCACTCATAATATAATCTATAAACTCAAATGATTTCTGAGCATAAAAGGCATTTTCCCCGGGTGACCTTTCAAGTCAACTTCTGTTTATGCAACACAAACTCTCTTCTCACACCAAGACACCATTTTTCCTAAAAAAAGAAAGCCTGTCACCACCCTGAGCAAATGAAACCAGAGAATGCCCTGCCTGCCTATTTGTATTGCAAACTAGTGTCTACTTTTCAGCCAGGCAGGAAAAGACACAAGGAGGACAGCACCTCCAGAAAAACACAGGAGAGAGAGTGGAAAAACCTGCTCTGGGCAGAGCAGCACAAAAACATCTTCAGCTCAAAACCACCTCAGAGCTGCAGGTGAAACGGACATAAACAGATCCGCAGATACCTACAGTTCAGCTGTTTAACAACTCAACAACAACAAAGACACTAAACACTAATGAATACATGTAGAAAAGCCTTACTTCAAAAATAAAGAGGATGGAGTCCAGCTCCTCCCGTTGAGATTTGTTCCCTGAAAGAAAGCAACAGAATTAGTTATTGTGTGATTTTACATTCATTCTTTTGTTATTGTTTATTCACTCAGGCTTGGGCTTTCGCTGTGGTTAGCTATACAGTTATGATTGATGGTGCTACAATGGTTAAGTATGTTGACAATGTTTAATATTCAATCTTGGAATATTGTACTGGGAATGAGTACTGGAGTACTTAAAATTGACAGTGATGTTCGTGTGGCTTAAAAAACTAAAAGATATGCAGTGTATATATATATATATGCATAACTGACATATCACAGGTATATTTTTCATCTGTAAATGTTAGAAAGTCATGCAAACATATCCATTTTTATGTCAGGAGTGGGCGAGGCTTACGTGAGTGAACGAGCGCTGCTGCGTGCATGCGCGCTAAACAGTCGGAGCGCAATCAAATAGGATATTTTCATTTTTAATTCAGTGATTTTAACTTTTTATTTAGTTATTTTAATGCTTTTAAGAGCAATGCTAGATTGTAATGTTCTAACGTTCTGCTATCTGTTCTGCAAACTATAAAAGGTACAGCTGTCATAAAACCAGAGAGAAAAGCTACATGGCTAGAAACTGTAAAAAAAAAAAAAAAAAAAGTCAAATAATAATAGGCTATGTGAGACAGTGGTAATATCATTGTGTTCCTATTGTTCAGTGTTAGAGGAACTCAGCTTAGTCTGACAGTTAACCTGCTTTAGACCAGGTTAGTTTCCCAGCATAAGTTGCCACAATGACTAAGCTTGATCTAGGCCTATGTTAAATTTACTTTATGGAAGCAAATCATTTGACAATGAGTCAGGCTGACTGAAATAAGCCTGGCTTATTTGGTAAACTTGTTTTATGAAACAGGCCTTGAGGCATTAAAAGTGATCACATTTTCTCCATTGCATCGTATTGCATCGAATCGCATTGTGTTGAATCGAATTGAATCGAAATTGGATCGCACTGCATCATAACAGAGGTGAATCGTATCGCAATATTCTAATATTCAGTTAGCTAATATTCAGTAATTCTACGTCAGTTACGGAAGCTTCCGGGTAAGCGGATTCTCCGAGCTTTCTCGCCTCCGCTCTATCGCTATGACTCGTCAGGATTTTAGCGTTCTCAGTGTTTTGCTGGCATGCGGCTGATTTCGTGCATGAGGTAATCTGTGCGCGAAGCTGTCGCCCCAAGTGGAAAAATGCGCTGTTGCTGCCAGATCTCGACTGCCGAAAATTACATTGTGTTTGATGCAAAACTAACTCGACTAAATCAAATGAAAAATCATCATAATTGTGATTTTCATGCTTTCTCAAGCAAAGCAAATTTTGAACGTCCACTGAAACATATCTGATCATAGACAGTGTTGAAGATGTTATTGTCAACATGCCTAAGTGGTAGGCTAGATAAAGAAAAGTTTATAAAAATGTATACAAAATTTTAAATAATATCAAACATCAGGAAAAAATAGGAAACAATACCTTTGTTTTCCGCGTAGCCTACTTGTGTCGCTTTTAAAGTCCTTCTCTGATTTTATTGTTGTTTGCAACGTTACTTGGCAATATTTTAAAGATTATTATTAGTAGTAGTAGTAGTAGTAGTAATATTTTGCACGGTCTATTACTGGAGTAGTGTCATCCGGGTGGGAGTTCCTACTCACTGTGAATAAAAAATAAATGAAAAAATAAAAAATAAAAAATCATTAAATCCCCCCATCTCCCCACCCTCTGAATATTATGTATTATAACGTAACTACGTGTAAATGTTATTTGGTGGTTTTTACTTGCCAAAGCAGCTGTTTTCTAGCATTTGAATAACTGGATAAACCTGAAATGATTGAAGAAGGATTGGAGATTATTTTAATTTACAAATAAGGTAGGAATGTGCATACTTTTAAATCGATACCTGCCACAGTGTTTTCCTCTTTGAGTGTGTCCTAAAAGCGACGAAGAGAGGAGGGGGG
>JAFVLL020037689.1:0-11857 GCA_021397915.2 Tor tambroides | reverse complement strand
CTTTGTCCCCTGGACTTCCCACCTCTGATCAGATGTTGATGTTTTATTGGTTAAAATGATGCCACCATCATGGAGATCAGTGTTTGCTTTAGTTGAGCTCTTGACCCTTTTAATAACTCAAAGTAATTAGCTTTTAAACAATTGTGATAGTGTTTCACAGGAAACATTTGTGTATTGCTGAATTAAAAGCATGAGGCAGTAGATTATCTTAAACAATTGTAACAATCAACAAAATTATCAAGAACAGCAGGTGTTTATCACTAATGCACAATCATCATTTAATTAGTCACTTAATTATCTCATTAACTTTAACTCTTTGAGGACTTGGGATTTGACTTGCTTGTGACTTGAAAGGAATGTCTTGGTTCCTCCTCTGGTGAAATCAGCTGCTGAGCTCATGGGTGGAATAAACATATGGCAGGACTTTTACTTTCTGACCCCTGGATTTTCCACCTGTGATTTCGGAAGCACCGGTGGGTCCACGGTGGGAGAAGCAAAGCTGAAGAGGTTAATGAGATAATTCTGTGATTAATTAAATGATGATTGAGCATTAGTGATGTACAGATGCTGTTAACAAGCAGAATCACTGAATGAAAGAGAAACACAAGAAATACAACTGACTTCAGCCACAGCCTTAGATGAAATCAACTGAAATAAAGAAGACATTAAATCTCTCAAGATCTGATTAAACAACTCCTAAATCAGCATAACTTAACTCAATTTTTTTTAACTACCATAATGGAGATCAGTGTTAGCTTTAGTTGGGCTCTTGAACCTTGACTTCTTAACATGATTTTTTCTTTAGCTACTGTAAACATATGTTTTAAAACACATTTCTAATGGCAAAAAAATATATTTTTTTTCAGGGTCACTTTTGTTACCAACATGGTGTAATAACAGCCTGCTCATTCTTTTGTTCCAGTTTATGTAAAACTTTAAAAAAAAAAGTCTAAAATGTTATGAAACACACACACATCAATCAGCGTATGAATCTCAACAATGGTGACTTTCAACCAAAGTAAATAGATCAACTCTGAACATCACAAAACACGCTACTAAAACTCAACACAAAAACAAAAGCAATTATAAAAGCAAATAGAAAGAATTAGAGAAAGTAAGAGGACAATTCAGTGGCATAATTTATTCATGCCGCAATGCATGCTGGGAGTAATGGGTGAGTTTTGTACTGTGCTGGCACCCAGCATGCATTGCAGCATGCAGCTTTTGATTGTCACCATTGTTGAGATTCATACGCTGATTCTTGATGTCTGTCTAAATGATGCCATAATTCTGAAAGTTTAGGGTTCTGAAAGATGTTTTACAATTTTTCATTATAGGGTGTTTTATATTATTTTATGGCATTTGTCATACGTAACACAAAACTAATAAAAAAAAACCCACACCACTTTATTAAAGACTGAATGAGATCAGAGAAGCAGGCTGTGTCATGATGATTACAATCCATAAACACTTACATTTTTGGGGAGGGTGGGCTTTTGTTGCTGTAACAAATGTGTTTTACAAAACACAGTTATAGCAACCAAAAAAAATCTGACACCAGAAAAGTCAAGGGTCAAGATGGATCGCCATAATGGTGAGGTCACGCGAAACGTTTTCAATAAAGCATCTAAATGTCTATTAATTCTCAAGTACGTTTGTAGATATATGACAGAAATAAAGTCAGACTGTAATGCGTGAAGCTGGTGATGCTGTTTGTGGAGTTGTTTAATCATCCCCTGCTGTTTTTTCAGTTGATTTCATCTAAGGCTGTGGCTGTTTGTCAGTTGTAGTTTCATTTCTTGCTCTTTTCTTCAGTGATTCTGCTTGTTCACAGCAGCTGTTCATCATTGGCTGAATTCACTCATTAGTGTTCATTCTCTCTGTCAGGTGGACTATACTAGTAAACTCATGTAGGGAATAGTGAATGAGGGTGTAGGGTGTGATTTGAAACACAGCCTCTGAGTGTCAAATCTGAGCGCTGTTACTTCACAGGACCCCAGAAGGATACTTTCTCGAAAACAACAAATATTACCCAGAATTCATTGTGTGTGTGTGTGTGTGTGTGTTTTTTTTTTTACAGGATTTTACTGTTGTAATGAAAAAACAGGATGTTACTGTCAGAATATGGCTGTTTTTTACAGCATTTTTTTACAGTGTGGATGGAACAAAAATATGGCAGGACTTTTATTTTCTGACCCCTGGATTGTCCGCCTCTGGATATTACTAAAGGGAAATGGCAACGAAAGTGGATTAGAATGTCTGATTTTATTTTTTATTTTTTTAAGTATTTTTAGTTCATGTGAATGATTAACTTTCTCTTTTTGTCAGTTTTCAGTTGTGTGATGAAGTTGACCGAATGCATTCATCAACTGTCAGTTTAAGCCAGCGCTTCAAGGACGGCTTTACCAGTATTGTGCCAAAGGTGCTTGAGCTTGTTCAAAGAAATGCTCCATTGGCCAAAGTCTACAAAGAAGCAAGAGAAGAGATGCTTGCAGAATATCTACCAGGTATTGACATAAAACAAAGTGGTTTTGTGATAATCTATTTCTGATCTTTTTTAAGAACTGATAGTTTTGTTAATTTAAAGTATAGGTGCTCAACAAATATATTTGTTGAAAATTTGTGCTTAGTGTCCATACAGTATCTCCTTGAGAAACTGTTCTAGCAGTCAGTGACATGACCAACATCTTGTATCACGATAGGAATAATTTTATTTCATAGGAATAGGATCATGCTTAGTAAGGTAATACGAAAGCAAACTGTGATTGTGCATTAGCACAGTTTGTTATTTGCTTTTTTGGGATCTGAGGGAGAGTTTGAAAACTTTCTCTAAAATTCCCATATTCACATGCAGAATCTAGACCTTGAAAACAGACCAGCTAGCCATAATATGTGACTGTTCTGTAACTGCAGTGTAATTTGATGACCAAAACGTAACTAATCAAGTTGTCACAACCCTAAAGTGAAATTCCTGCATTTGTTCCTACAATATTACTTTGTGACATTGTGAGTAATTGTGATGTTGTGGCAACATTGTGGATCGATAGCTGTGTATTGGTAATCAGTTGGGAATTTTAATTATTTATTTATTGATTTTAATTTTAATCTGCTGTCCTTAATGATTGGAACCATTAGTAGATTGTGAAATTTAACAGCTATAGCCCTGTGAGAGTTTTTATTGGTTAAAATAAACGTTAAAATGTTTTTTTTTTAATGTATTCTAAAAAAAATGTAAATGTTTGGACAGTTGTTTATTTTATCTTATACCTAGCTTTTTAATTGATATACTCTGTATAACCATAAAACACATTTTTAATAAAACACAGTAGTGATTTAATTTACCTTCTGATATTATCTGTTGTTTTTAATTATTTGTAATTGTTCTCACTCCTGCTCTATAGGAACATAGCCTTTGGTCAGGATGTGTGTAAATGTTAAGAATCTTGTAATCACAAAGTCAACCTCTCCGTGAACACTAGGTGGCGATATTTGACAGCTGTTAGAGTTTGGAAATAGAATTGACATAAAGGGGGCCACGTATTAGTAACCACAAAAGCATGACTTTATTCCTCAAATAAGGTCACAAACACACACACACCCAAACCCAAGTGACCAAAGTTACTAATAATTTGCAGACGTGGAAAACTGCCACAGGTGATGATGAACATAATCTAGTTTAGAAGTGTTACCCTTCTATGCTGCAGTAGGTGGTTTACTTGTTACGAATCTGTTAAAAAAAATGTATGTATCAACGTTTAAATGTTCTGACTAACTTAAACAAGTCAGAATTAAACTGCCTAAGAAGCGTCTCAAATAAAGAAAATTACAACTTTTCTTTCAGATTGACAAAAGACTTTTATTTTGGAACAAAATATTAATTAATGAAAATATCTCGGAAATGTTCCATTTGCAGTCATGTGATCATATGTTAACTGACATAAGGGGAGTTAACCTGAGCACTCGCAGTCAGTCCTTTCCATTCATTTGTCTTTCATCAAAAAAAGAAAGAGAAGCACTGCAAATAAAAGTGATCACTGAACATCTAAAGGATTTTTGCTGAACAGCAAAAAGGATTTCTAGAGACATGGCACCAACAATTACAGGTCAGTAAAAGTCACCTAATTAATCTGATGTAACTCATAAGTTTTTTGTATCAAAATCTAAGGAGTACATTTGGCTTTAGATGTTTTCCATTAGTAATTGCATTAGTAATTCCATTAAAAAACTTGCTGTGACAATAAGTTGGTGGTTGGTCACAAAAGTATTTTCTTAAAAAATAAATAAATAAATAACACAGATTTATTGCCACATACACTGTAAAAAAAAAAAAAAAAGGTCGAATGACTGGCAGCTACAGCTGTCAAACAAAAATGGTCAAATTACAGAAAAATATCTTAACTGAAATAAAGTGTAAAAAAAATCATTTTAGATAAATTTCCATTAAAGGTTTTGCAGAAGAAAAGGTTTTCCTTGTTTCAGTTATGATATTTTACTTTAATTTTATGTTTTTTGTTTGGAAGCCATAGCTTCCAGTCATTTGAAAAAAAAATTTAATGGGATTTTTAATATTATTATTATTATTATTTTGTATACAGTGTATAGTCAACTTTTCAACCTGGCAATTTATAGACAAGTACCACAAGTGCCATTTTGTGTGCTATTTTCTAAGTCCATAGACACTTATATGAGTAACTGACTGAAATATATGTTGTTGTTGTTTTTTTTTTTTTTTTTGGTGTTGCTGCTTAAAATGGTCCCCTCTCCTCTGTCATAACCCCTCTGTTATCACATTCACTTTGTCGTGGTATCAATTATGGCATGATGTTAAACTCAGTTCCACTGTTTGAATTATAAACCAAAATGTTTTACCAAAGACAAATGTTTGTATTTTTATTATTACTATTTGCTTCTCTAACTTCAGGAGATCTGAGGATTGTGTTGTTGGGAATGACTGGAGCTGGAAAGAGCGCAACAGGAAACACCATTCTTGCCAGAAATGAGTTTAAAGTGGATTTTAGTCCAGAGTCAGTTACTCAACAATCCGAGAAAAAAATGACAAGAAAAGGTAGCAGGTTCATCACAATAATCGACACTCCAGGCCTGCAAGACACATCAGCGCAAAAAAATGAAGTGAAGGCTGAAATAGAGAAGTGCATGGGAATCTCTGCTCCTGGTCCTCATGTATTCCTGCTGGTCATCAGGGTGGATGTGAGACTGACAGAAGAAGTGATGAACACAGTCAAATGGATTCAGGAGAACTTTGGAGAAGATGCCGCGCGTCACACCATCATTGTGTTCACCTACACTGATCAGCTGAAGAGTAACTCACTACAGGATCATATAGAGGAGAGTCCAGATCTACGGAAGTTTGTTATGATCTGTGGTGGCAGATATCATGCAATCAACAATCAGGATAGAAGCAATCAAAATCAAGTCAGTGAGCTGCTGGTTAAGATGGATGAGTTGGTGCTTAAAAACACAGGGAATTACTACAGTATTAAGATGTATAAAGCGGCTCAGAGAAGGCTTAACTTGTGGAAACCTGCAATTACTGTAGGGTTAGCTTGTGGGCTAGGAGTGGTAGCAGTAGTAGCATGGAAGAAAAATGAAAAGTACAATGAAATTCCAACATATTAGTGGTTTGACTCTAAACAGAAGAACTGTTGAAGTCATTTTCATTTTGGAACTTTGGTTAAACATTTTATGTATCACCACAACATTAAAAACAAATCCTTATTTTGAAAGTAGATACCAAACGTTTAAAAACTAAAATGAAAACATGATCTACAAAGAAAACACATCAGGGAGACTGGCGAGTTTTGAAACATGGAGTGATTTGCTACACCATTAGTTTAAATAATGAACAATGAGCTACTGGGATGAACTCGCTATAACTCGTGATTATTATTATCTTGAGGTGACAGTGCTTCAGACACTTCTGAATAATAACTGTGTTACATTTATGTTTTACACTCAAATCTTTAACATGATTGTAAAACAAAACCTGTTAATGTTGAGTATACGGGGAGCCAAAAAAAAAAAAAAAACTAAAGCCAATATTTGTCACAGCTGTGAGAGTGATTAATACAACCACATGCATGCACTGACTGTTGTTGTTTTTTATCCTTAGCCAGTGTTTTATGTATTTGTTTAAAATGTTTTTTTTTTTTTGTTTTTTTTTGGAATAAAATAAAAAAAAAAAAAAATTTTTAAAAAAAAAAAAAAAAAAAAAAAAAAAGGTAAGTTAAAGGTGCAATAGGTGATTGTCTTCAGAATTTCTTTTTGTTATGCTTGTTGAAAGTCTCTTCACATCCCGATAGCAATCATTAAGTTAAGTGGTCTAAATGCATTTATCTGTATTTATATATTCTGTGGAAGGCGTAGGACCAAGAAATGTTCGTCCAATCAAAATGCTTAGTCCGAGCGTTTTATTGACTTTCCTACCTGCCTGTCAACGTATGTATTTGCATACCTCTGCGCCAGGGGCGTGGCCATCATTTCAGAAGAGAGGGGGACATAAATGTTATATATATATATATATATATATATATAAATTGTTACAGTATAACATTTCTGTAATATACACTATATTGCCAAATGTATTGGGTCACCTCCTTCTAATGAACAGGTTTGACTACTTTAGTAATTTCTATGAGTACAAATCTTAATGTTAAAGCCAGAGGCGGACAATCCAGGGGACAAAGAGTAAAAGTCCTGCCATATATTTATTCCACCCATGAACTCAGCAGCTGATTTCACCAGAGGAGGAACCAAGTCATTCCTTTCAACTCACAAACAAGTCTCGAGTCAAATCCCAAGTCCTCAAAGAGTTAAAGTTAATGAGATAATTAAGTGACTAATTAAATGATGGTTGTGCATTAGTGATGAACACCTGCTGTTATTGAGAATTACAGAGGATCAGATGTTAATGTTTTATTGGTTAAAATGATGCCACCATCATGGAGATCAGTGTTTGCTTTAGTTGGGCTCTTGACCCACAAATATATGTACTGTTGCAAAGCAGAGAGATCAGTGCTCTACATTGAGCAACTATGCTCAAAACTATGCATTTATGTTTGTTTTTTCATTTGTGTGTTAAGGTTTTGAAAAATCAACCCTGTGAAACTGCAACATGCAAGGAATGTGTTGCTCTAATAGTTATAATGAATTCATTTGAAATCGACTGTATCTAATGCACATAAACACTTAAACTCTTCTGCTACTTAGACATACACAGACATCAAGAACCAGCATATGAATCTCAACAATGGTGACAACCAACAAAATTTTTCATGCTGCAATGCATGCTGGGTAAGAACATAGTAAAAACTCCCATTATGCACTGCAGTATGAATAATTATTGTCACCACTGTTGAGGATCATATGATAAGTGTTCATGTCTAAAAGCCTGAGCTGATGCAATTTTCTCCTCTGATATGTAATCACTACAGTGGCATTTGTTTAATAGGACTTTTTTTTCTGCAATTCAATAGTAACTGAATATCACTCAATAAACCAAAGAGAGACACTTTCTTGATGTTCATTCAAATGATTTAAAAGCAGAAAACGTAAACTAATCTGCTACATCAAGTGTTTGATTCAGCAAAGCACAAATGTTTATTGTGACATAATACTGTATTTGTTTAAAAGCAAATTGCTTTGGTTCACTAAAAGGGTCAAGAGCTCAACTAAAACAACTTAGTTGTGGGCTTCCCACCTCTGGCCACAGCCTTCGATGAAATCAACACAAGATAAAAGAAGACACTAAATCTCTCCAGATCTCAGCAGAGGATGATTAAACAACTCCACAAATGAGAAGGGTATAACTGCAGCCCGGAGACCTCCAAAACGGGGTGGGAGCTCCAAAATAGGGTGTGGCTTCCTCCCATTGACAGACAGGCACATGACACGCATGCGCAATTTTTTCTCAACTTCAGCGCAAGTTTGTGGGTGATTCCTGTTTATATCATTAAACAGAGGTTCCTACTCCGGTCCGAACACCACTGACCACGAGGTTTGGGCGCTGCTCTCACCGAGAATATTGATTTATATAGCATATTTTATTTTAGATAAACTAGAATCAATGTTTAATTTATAAAGTGTTATTTTGAAATGTAAATCAATAACAATTGGCTGAACCCAGAGCCAATGGTGGAAGTCTATGCACAAAGAGACCCCGCCCCATTTTGTAGGTTCTTCCCACTTTTGGAGTTCACGCCCCATTTTGGAGATCTCCGTTCTGCAGTTATACCTACTTGCCACAAACAGCATCACCAGCTTCACACATTACTAACCAGACTGACTTTAGATGTTGATGTTTTAGTTTTGTTTGAATTACCATTATTGAGGTCAGTGTTTCCTTTAGTTGGGCTCTTGACTCTTGACTTAAAATGTTACAATTACAACGCTTTGGTTGCCATAACTGCATGTGTGTTTAGACATGGCAGTTATGGTAATCGGGTCTTGATGGTTATTTTTCCAATTGAGAAATCATCAGCATTTAGTGATTTCACTCGGAGCATTATCATTGATTGGTTTAGTACTTAGTTTTATTCACATGGAATATAAAGCTTGATCAAACAGTTTTAAGATTAATCTGAAAGACATTTAAAAGTAAATCACCGCTAGAAGCTTAAACCTGCATTATCATATAGACATCAAGAATCAGCGTATGAATCTCAACAATGGTGACAATCAACATATTCAGATGAACAGATCATCTGTGAACATCACAAAACATGCTGCTAAAAATCACAACAAAATAGCAAAACAAAAGGAAACGGTCCGAATAAAAGAAAATACTGAGACAGCTGCATAATTTAGTCATGTCGCATTGTATGCTAGAAGCCATGGATGAGTTTTGATTGTTGCTCCCAGAATGCACTGCAACATGGAGCTTTAACAATATGCTTAATATATTTTTACTGAATCATAACCAACACCTGATCACATTTTCTCTTGGCCATAACTAACATGTCTAAAAAAAAAACACAGTTATGTCAGTCAAAGAAGTTATGTTTTAAGTCACGGGTCAAGAGCCTAACTAAAGGAAACACTGACCTCGATAATGGTAATTCAAACAAAACTACAACATCAATATATAAAGTCAATCTGGTTAGTAACGTGCAGAGGTGAAAAAAGTTCAATTTAAATCATTAACTTTAACTCTTTGAGGACTGGGGATTTGACGAGACTTGCTTGTGTGTTACGTCCCATGACGTATTTGTTTAATTCCCTGTCTACATCTGTGATGTATGTGGTCACCATTTATTTATTTGGTGCAATGTGGTTGTACTTTTTGTATAGTGTTTTGTACTCTCTCTCTCTCTCTCTCTCTCTTTCTTTCTCTTTCTCTCTCTCTGTCTCTCTGCCGTCCCTTCAGACAGGTATGAGCGTCAGCTGTGCCTAATTAAAACCAAGCTCTGGGGGTGATCTGATTGGTTGATGAGATGGGAGCTGGTGGATAAAGCTGTGGTGGAAAGCCAGGAAGCCGAGAGTCTTTCCTCCTGCCCCAGCATGTGATTGTTGAGCCTGTGTGTGTTGGTTGATTGTTGTGAGGGCCTAAAGCCTGGATTTGTGTTACTAAGTAATTATTTTTTGTGTTAACCAATCTAATCTGTTTACAGTCTGACTCTGTTGAATGATTTCATTCTAGTTCCTTTGACTATTTAATTTTGGAAGGCGTAGAGAGGGTGACACCATTTTCTTTTGCTAATTGCGTTTTCTCCTGTTTTTGGTCAGATAGGGAGTGAGGTAAAAGTTATGTTGTTTATTTGCCTTTTCTTTATTCAGGTAAGATAGTTTGATTCTCCCAACATTTAGACCTCTTTTGTTTGTTGTTTTGGCCTGGTCCCCTCTTGAAGTCTCTTGCTTCCTCTTTTATTTCTTCTAATGAAGAGTCAATAAAAGCAAAGTGTATTTTAAAATCTGTGTGGTGATTGCTGGCTGGGACAGGAGTGATAACCTCCACCAAATCTCTGTTGCACCTTTCCAAAACCCCTAGACGGGGAAGGAATGTAACATGTGACTTGAAAGGAATGATTTGGTTCCTCCTCTGGTGAAATCAGCTGCTGAGTTCATGGGTGGAACAAAAATATGGCAGGACTTATACTTTCTGACCCTGGACTTCCCACCTCTGGTAACGTGTGAAGCTGGTGATGCTGTTTGTGGAGTTGTTTAATCATCCTCTGTAGTTTTTGTATTTCTGCTCGTCTCATCTCTTTCTTTCTGTTCTTTCTCTTTCTTTCAATGGTTCAGTTTGTTAACAGCAGGTGTTCTTCATTAATGCTCAATCATCACTCAATTACTAAACTCATTGACTTTAACACTGCTTCAGTGTTACTTTTTTAACACTCTGAGTGTGGATTATATAAACACTGGGAGTGTTGATTTAACACTGGAGGTTTTACTGTGTAGCAAATTAATAAGTCAAGTCAAGAAGTAGTTCACATGTCAAGTCACCATAATTTATGTAGCACATTTTACAATGCAAATTGTGTCAAAGCAGCATTACAGTATTAAATGGGGAAATAGTGTCAAAATAGTGTGTATTTCTTCTCTGGCCAGACAAACCCAGTTTAAATCTAAGCTGCAGCAGAGTCAGATTGTGCAGATGACTCATCTGGTTCCTGTGGACATGTAGTTTCAAAGTTACTTTTAGTTAGTAGAATGTCTAAAGAGGACTATCAAAATAAATGGTAAACCAGAACTAACAGAGAGTACCAGATAATGGAAAGTTTACTCATTGAAATGAGTCTTTGTCGCTGCTGCTGCTGCTGCTCCCACTGCAGCGATAACTGCTGCTGTGGCTGCTGTGGCTCCTCTGCCGCCCATAACCACAACTCCTGCTGCAGCAATCACTGCTGCTGCTACTGCAGCTGCTAGTCCTCTCTTTCCAACATCTCTCAGCTTCTGCTCCCTCTTAATTTTCTCTTGGGCTGCTTCATACATGGTATTAGTGTAGTGCTTCCTTCCATTAAAATGGACCATATTTTCTACCTTTTTCAGCAGTTCTGTCGTCTGATCTCGATTATTCCGGTTCTCATTGTTGAACGAGTGATATCTGCCACAGCATGACTGAATTAGCTGCTTTAGCTCATTGCTTTTGCTGATATATTCTTCTAGAGGTATGCCCTTCAGTGCATCAGCATGAGTGAATAAAATGATGGTGTACTTCACAGCATCTTCTCCGAAGTTCTTCCGAATCCATTTCACAGCATTTTTCTCCTCTTCTGTGAATTTCACGCCCAATGTCAAAACCAGCAGAAAGACATGAGGACCGGGAGCAGACAGGAACATACACTCCTCTAAGAAAACCTGTATTATGTTATTACTGACCATAGTGTCAAACAGACCAGGACAGTCAGTAACTGATATAGTTTTTCCACTCACTACTGCTTCTTGTTTCTCACATCTTGTTGTAACTGACTCTAGAGAGCTCCTCACTTTAAATGCATCTCTGTTCAGGATGGTGTTTCCCGATGCGCTTTTTCCTGATCCAGATTTACCCAGCAACACAAGCCTCAGATCTGCTACAATGTAAAAGATATATTTATTGCATGTTTTTAAATGTCATCAATACCCCCCCCCCCCCCATTTTTCCTTTGGTATGATTCATATAAAATTGGGTATGGATCATCTGTAATAATGAACATTGGTTTCACATGAACCCTACAGTATACTGTATAATTTGTTCACGTAACATCAACATCAAAGAATTAAGTTTCTGTGTGACTCAAACTGATTTGTAAGCATTCCCCAGGGGTGGAAAGTCCAGGGGCCAAAGAGTAAAAGTCCTGCCATATTTTTGTTCCACCCATGAACTCAGCAGCTGATTTCACCAGAGGAGGAACCAAGT
>JAFVLL020037687.1:0-34131 GCA_021397915.2 Tor tambroides | reverse complement strand
TTTGGTATTGACTTTTTCAAGTTACTTGTCCGATTGGGCAAGTAAATTTCTCTTGCACTTGCCCGTCCAAAACATTCACTTGTCCCGGACAAGCGTTAATGTCGAGCCCTGCATCAGCTATTGCTTGGATTGCAAAAAGTGGGCGTTACATGCCAGAATGAAGTCAGGTGGTTTGGAACAGAAGCAATATGCATAAAAGATTACAAATACAAACATTTTTCTCTTTGGAATAGCTTGAACCAATGAATTGTGCATAATAAGTTCAGGAATGTGTATAAAGGGGGACTTTTACGGTAAAATAGATAAAACGACTGACCCAGCAGATAGATGATGTCACCAGGGACAGACATATTGACATACTGAAGCTTCTCTTTGTCTGTGACTTGTGTATGCGTGTGTGTCAGAGAGAAAGAGAAAGATGTACGCGGACAGAAATCAATGTGCACACTGACAAATCGCTCAATGTAAAACAACACAGAGCTCTAATTTCCTCTCACCTTTACTAATGGGATCTCTGACCTAGACAAGTGTACACACAACAAATTCATTATTTTCTTGCATAATACGACACTGAGCTTAAATGTTGTCCTATAGCATCATAAGAGCATTTGAGAGGAGCATTTGTATTGAACTACCCACACTGACCTAATTCTATTAGTCAATGTGACCCTGAACACAACCCTTCCTGTGATAGTTCTCAACACACACAAACACATGCACACAAGACACTTTTAAAAGATAGACAAGGTGAACATTTGTGCGCGTTTGTCCTTTAAACTTTGCGGATCCTTTGACACTTCAGGAAACTCACATATGCAGCTTTTAATAAACACAATGGGAGGGTGTGACGCAATGCTGTGCGGAGAAGTGTGTGTGTGTTTAGTGACTGATAGACGGTTTGTCCCTGATTCCCCCTTAAGTGCAAATGGGGAAAAAGCAAAAGAAAAGAGAGGAAAGTAAAGGAGAGGATTGAAAGCTTTGAAGCAGACCCAAAGGCAGTTTTGGTTGTGATGGTACACTTTAGGAATAAAACAAACAGAAACATCTGTAAACCTTTTTTGTCTATTTTTCTATTATACAACAGTTAGTTCCGGTCCTGTAATCTGATTGGCTGAGCGGTGTTCCAAAAGTGATGATATTTAGTTTAACACCACTCTGACATTTCCCTGTTTGCAGCATTTGAGTGACACAAATCTGTTAATTTTGTTTCAGCTTCATTCTGAACTATTTGAATGGCAGAGTAAAAATGCTTACAAGAATTTAAAAGTGATAGAGAATTCAGTGTAAAACTGGAATGCCACATTAAAGCCATATTAAATTATGCCTGCCCAGACCCACCTCAGCCACTAGTATCAAAGTATGCTGCAGTGTAAATGCATTTATGCTACCTCTGAGCTGCATTAAACTGTCTATAAAAGACATCTAGAGTACATGAAGTGCTTCTGGGCCACCTTCGCAGAGTAAATTTGGCATAAGATGTTAGCTACTTTATAATCAATGTTTGATTGTTGGATTATTACGATGATTTTAAAGAAACATCTAAATAAATATCTAGAAAAGATGAGACAATCACTGCGCCTTTACACAAAGAAAACAGCAACTCAATGCACCATGTAAAAATTCAGATAAATTTTGGTGGTTTCCAAGTTGTGAATCTCATTAACATCTTTGTCGAAATTCCCTATCCCTTTAATTAAAAGTTCTAAAGATGGAATTTTACAAGACCTCACTTAACCTTTGTGACATCATCAGCTACCTCTACACATCACAGATATCACAGAATGCATTTTTCTGTGAGACGTATGGTAGTGGAATGAAAAAAATGCAAGGTCTAGAGACAAAATTTTAAATTTGAATTTCTTAAAACTTGAGCATCACATAATGATTATTGTGTGTGTACACGAGATGCTAAAAAAGATGCAAGATGCGGTCAAACACTTCTATCTAGAACAAGTTTACAAAGAAAAACAACGGAAAAGCATCACAA
The DNA here is from genome assembly GCA_021397915.2 of Tor tambroides. Taxonomy (NCBI): domain Eukaryota; kingdom Metazoa; phylum Chordata; class Actinopteri; order Cypriniformes; family Cyprinidae; genus Tor; species Tor tambroides. The sequence continues at coordinate 32,144 of JAFVLL020037687.1, read as the reverse complement.
TGGAATGCAAAAATGAAGTGCAATCTGTGTGAACGGACCCTTAGCTCTTCAATATTCTGAAATAAAATACAGAGGTGATTTAATGTTGTGATTAAGACATCACGAACAAAGCCACAATGGATCCATTCTGGTGTTATGAAAACTGCCACAAAAATTACTTGTGAGCAGCTCAGAGTAAAATCTGAAAAACGAGAGTTATCATCTCGTAATTACAGTAATTCCAACTAGAGGTGAACGCAGCAAAAATCCATAAGCATTGTCAAAAACATGAGTAACAAAGCACGAGTCCTCCATAAGCACTCAGAACATCATCAATAAAGAGTTCAAAGGGATGCACCATTTGCTTTTTAATTATTTAATGAAATGAAAAGGAAACAGGAAGTGTGTGTATATGCAGATGAGTGGCGCGGTGTTGTGGACATGTTATTTGTCAGAAATGTGAAACACGCTTTCACTCTCATTGGGCTAATGGCATTTGATTTTTGTAGCTAGGCAACACTCCCATGCGTGACATTTACCTGCCAGACCAAATAACCAAATACAAAACACTCACATACACACATTAACACATGCAGATGTGCACAAAAGCGAGAAGAAATACCGAATGGTCTTTGTTCATTCAGACACATTCTTGATCCGCATGAAGGCCTTCGTCATCATCGGTGTAGCAAAGAGACCACAGCTTACGAAAATACACAGATCATCTGCTGATTTTCATCACACGCCTCCTCACACACACCCACACACCACAACAACAGTGGTCAAATAGGCTAATCGCGCTCTCAAATGATCACATTTGTTAATGCTTTTACTCTCTAAAACACACACACAATTAGTGAGGAATAATAATACCAAAAACACCGGCGCTCTAAACATCTTCTTAATCTGAGAGAAACAAACAGCACGTCAGATAAACAACAGAGGTTAGAGATTACAATCATCTGATTGCCGTCTCCACACACACACACACACACACACACACACACACACTCACTCACTCACTCACTCACACTCACCTGTGGGTTTGCAGCAACAATCAGACACAGACTGTGCGTGTAATGATTATTACTCTAAGACATGATCTCTGGACTATAGGCCGGCATTATAAGCATGTGCTCTAAACCATGATGTGTGTGTGTGAGAGAGAGCTTTACAACAAGGCTTAAATGCTCTACTGCACAAGGCTTGGGGGAAAGCTGCCCCTCCTGGCACCCACTTTTAACCCCTAATTCTCTTTGTAGACACAAAGTGTGCATAATCAACCCAGGCATTCATTTAACACAGTATTTCGCTGTGATTGTTCTCAAACATACATACACAGTGGCCCTAAAAACATCTACACAGGAGAGATAAAACATGTTGTCCACACTAACTGAAACTGCTACTCGATGTGATAATTATTACAACCAATTAGAAAATATTTTATAATACAAATATATGTTAAAATATTTGTTATAATGATGTTAAAATATTTTATAAATATTTGATGGATGGGGAAATGGTCATAATGTTCCATGTTCCATTGACTGTCACTTACTGTGGGTAGTTAAAAAAAAAACTACATACATATACACACACTATATTGCCAAAAGTATTGGGTCGTCCCCTTCTAATGAACAGGTTTGACTACTTTAGTAATTTCTATGAGTACAAATCTTAATGTTAAAGCATATAATAATATGCTAGGAAATTGTGTGCTTCTAATATTATAGCAACAGTTTGGACAGGACCCTTTTCTATTCTAACATGACAGTGCCTCTGTGTATAAGGCAAGGTTTTGGTGATGAGTTTTTGGCTCAGGCGTACAGTCACACCAGAGGTGTTAAACTGGGATTAGGACTTGGTTTTACGCAGACCAGTCAAGTTCTTCCACACTGACTGAATCAATAATTTCCTTTTTGAACTTTGGCTTATACACAGAGGCATTGTCATGTTAGAATAGAAAAGGGTCCTGTCCAAACTTTTGCTATAAAATTAGAAGCACAAAATTCCCTAGAATATCATTATATGCTTAAACATTAAGATTTATACTCATGGAAATTACTAAAGTAGTCAAACCTGTTCATTAGAAGGGGGCGACCCAATACTTTTGGCAATATAGTGTATATAGGACTGTAACAAAACCAAACCTAACAAAATGTATATAGGACTGTAACAAAATCAAACCTAACAAAACCTACAAAGTATAAGACGTTGTTCCTCGCTAATGGAACATAGTGGATCATACACTGTATTAACAACATGGTTATTCTTTCAAGACACCTGAGTGAACATGAAATTCAAAGTCATTAAAAATCACCAGCAAAAATGGCAAAAAAAGCACCTTTTATTGTAATGAAATGAAAGTCAGTTTTTTGGCCTAAAAATATTTTGTTGCCACTGTACAGACTCAAACATGTATCCATGTATCCAAATAAAAAACAGAAGTTTAGACGTACTGAAAATGCTCTGGACAGCATCAGCTAAACAGGTGTGTGTTCTCATATGTGTGTTATTTATTCATTCAGTTGAATTTGTTCCCCAATGAGTCCCCCGCCAGCCAGGGCCACGTCACACTAGAACTGCTGCTTTGACGTGTTTTCCTGTGCCGTTTCACAGTCCTCCCCCCTTCCTTTTTCTATCTTTAACAACATCTTTTCCTTATTTAAAAAGAAATCAAACGGAAACTGAACAAATGGAAGTTATCAGAACCCACACTAGAGCGCTATGTGTGTGTAAACCAGGTGTGCTCCAGACCTCTCCTCAATCCTCCCTGCGTCTGGGTCTCATCCTCCTCTTATATCCCCAGACAGCTTTATTAAGTCAGCCTAGAATCCATGATAAAGAAAAACTGTGACGTCTCAAAGCTTGCAGGAATATCTGGTGCTAATAGATGATTTATAATGAGTCAGTACTGTAAAATCCCCAGACTTCTAATTATGACTTTGTCTCAAAATCTGGACAGCACGAGTTTGTTTTCAGAGACATTCTGTGGCATCATAAGAAGTTTCTGTGATTTGACTCTGTAACTGCAGGTTTGAATTCGAGTTCAACTGGTGGTAATGAACACGGTTAGTCCTTCTGAGATAATTCCCCATGACATGGTGACAAGAAAGTGACATTTCTTTCTAAACGAAAAGATCGAAAGGGATGTTTTACTGGGAAAATAGAAAAGTACATAGTGTTTGTGCTGGAGGGCATGTCCTCCAGGTCTCGGAAGAAGAAGAAAAAGAGAAGGAGAAGTGAAAAAAGTAGAGAGCTTGTTGACATTGGGCCCATATTTAACCGCCTACACACCAGCCTGAGCTTTGATGTAGCAGGAGAAATTAAAAAAGGGTGGAACAAAGAACTGAAAGAGAGAGAAAGAAAGGAGCAAGAAAAAGAACAGAGAGGCAAGGAAAGAAAAACACACCAAAGTCATCAACGTCTCAGTTTCAAAGTGAGGGAGAGAGCGAGAGTGAGAGAGGTCAGGCTACAATATTAGCGGTTGAGCATCTCCTGCAAGAATATATCTGAGAGTGATTAGGCTTTTAGCATTGTGAGATTACTAGTGGTGTTTGCTAAGCATCACTATTACTACCGTTCATTCAAATCATTTAGATCATGTAAATGGGTGTATCGATCCTGAAGTATCAATATATTGATACTGATGTGAGTATCAAAAGTATCGATACTCAAATAAAAAATATCGATACTAAGGTGTTTTATTTCCCAAAAATTTTAATTACCAAAAAATGAATACATACAAAACTGAATAACCTATGTTAGCGAATAATTGTGTAAGACTATTGTCCTGCCCATCTGAACACATGCAAATGTTCTAAGACAGACTCAATCAATCACAGAAATCGTTCACTCACTTCTGACAGTGCATTCAAACAGAGCTGCATTTATGCATGCAACAGCCTGTCACTGGCAGCCCCTTATGAAAATGAACCATGGTTTTACTAAAGTGAGCATAGTTCAGCTATATTTGTAGATTTTCATGGTTACCACTCCAGTAAACATATTTTAACCACGTGTAAACAAAACTATAACCTAATAAGTTGCAGTTAAGGCATATTGAATGTTAAAATGCATTTCAAATATAAAGTTAAGTGGTATCATTACCAATTTTACTCTTAGTAATTTAATAAATTTCATCATTTTAAAGTTCAGTTTAGAAGTATATAAAATAAGTGGCATCAGTACACCTTTAATCAGGTAAACATTAAAATCTCATGTAAACACAGATTTCTTGCATTCTAAGATGATTTTTGATCATTATCTTTTGTTGTTCATGTAAAAACACTCATTAATGCCATTAAATCATGCAAACCGATGAAGAGTGTTCTATTACCTTTTCAGATTCATTGCTAAACATGGTGAAAAATCACACCTAATAGTGACTAGAACAACAGAGACATTAGCAGCAGCCTATTATTATTATTATTATTATTATTATTTAATAAATTAATACTTTTTACATTATGTGTAACACTGGTCAAAAGTTAAAGACATTTATAATATGTTATACATTTTTTATTATTATTAAAAGTAAAGGTTTTCTTTTGAACCCTGCCTTTTCTAGAATCATGAAAAAATATATCACAAAAAAATATTCAGCATCACAACTGTTTTTAACCTTGATAATAAAAGTTTCTTGAGCATTAAATACTTTTATTAGAGTAATTTGTGAAGAACCATGGATTGATTATTTATTTATTTATTATAGAAACTTTTTATTGTAATGTTTCACAATAATAATGTTTTTATCATATTTATGATAAAATAAATGCAGCCTTGATAAGCCTTGACCCCCAACTTTTCAACAGCAGTTTAAGTGTCTCACATTTTTTGAGAGAAAGGTGCTATTTCATTGTGTAAAATCACATTATCTGTTTTACTTGAGGTAAATTCTTTGGTTTGAAAACTTGCATGAAATGTTGTTTCAAGCAATGAACACGCATCACTATTCTGAGTCCAAGATATAAAAGAACAGAGAATCCAATGTCTGACTTTATTTAGCCTAGCTTTCCTTCACACCGTCCCTCTCACAAACACAGTTCATACTATCCACATCCTCTCTTCTCGTGACATTGCCACAATGGCTGAATTCCCACCAGCCCTTATCTGAGGTAATGTACTTCCTGGGTCATAACCTTGGCGGGAACAACCTCAACTTCCTGTTGAACTCGCTACGAACCGATACGCTTTTTCTTTTGAGTTTTCCATGACGTGATGTTCCCCAGCTTTTCAAGAGAGTGGCGCACTTTCACTCCCCAAACGTTCTCACGCTTTACTACTAAACGGCAGCTTAAATTTTAAGCAAAATGAATCTGGAAACGGTCCACGCTCTCACTAAATCTGATAGCTAAGCATTTTAAGAAACTTTAGCCCTAATTTGAGTATTTCAAAGGATCCATCAGATTATTTTGCAATAATTTAGTCATTAAGGATTGAGTCATTCAAGGTTGATCTGTGCAAGTGCTCCAGAAATGTTACTCTCTTAAGGGCAGTTCACACTTGTGCAGCTGAAAGTCATTCATTTTTAAGGAGAGTTGGAGGTTTGAGGTGACATGAGTGACAGGAAGGATGCGACAAAGTTGAGCAGAGTTTAACTTTATGCAAATATGGAGGGAGTTCAGACAACGAAGCTTGCAATCTCCCAGCTGATACATTTAGATACATTTAAAATGAAACTATCTACTATCGCCAACTTGGCAACATCCAGTGTCTCTTTACGCTCAAACACACCAGCTACTTTCGATAATAGCAGTTTATTTTACTCATTTGTTTACATTCCACAGCGTCTCAGTCCTCTGGAACATCAGAAGAGGATGATGCACTATTACAACACACACACACTCAGTGAGGTTACATAAATGCATGTGACATTCAGACTTAAAAGTTGTTGCTACACACCAAAAAAGGGATGACAGAATTTTGATTATTGGGTGAACTATCCCTTTAAATTTCTCAAACACACTAGAAGCTTTCATTGACTTCTATTGTTTTAGACTGTTCTATTTCTATTAAAATATATTTTCTTTTACAAGAAGTTAATATTTTCTATCCCCTAACCTTAACATAAACCTTTCTGCATTTTCAGATTTTTACTAAGACATTATGTGTTTATTAAGCCTGGCTGGTCTGTAGGCCAAAACCTAAGCCACACACACATCTGTGGCCTGAAGCTAGAGTCATATAAACCATAAAAGCTCTTTCAGGATCTAAATGGATCTTGGACTTGTGGACCCTGACTTAATCTGTCTAAACTCAAAATATTACACTGCCAGTCAACGGCAATAACGACAGTGGTTCTGTCCTGATTTCCTACTGTAAATTCCCAATGCATTCTAAAGTCTTTTCACTGCTCCAAGACAGAGATCAAGACATCTGACAGTCAAACTCTAGAGCAGGAAGAACCAGAGGGAGTGAACATGAGCACATGCCAAGTGAAAAAGAGAGATAAATATCAAATAAGGAACTGTGGAATCATGTCTTCAGAAGGGGGGGTTAACAAAAAGGCGCAACTGTTTTTGTCAGAGTAATTTTCAAGGTTTGCACTCTTAATTTAACAAGTGTCCAATTTAGGTTCTTTTTTGATAATTTTATGAGTAAAATGAAATATAATAATAAAACTAAATTGAACGTATAAAAAAACCTACACGATGAAGAACTAAACTGAAAGTAAAGAAAATTTGTTTTTAATAGTTTTTGTTTCATTATAGTTGTCAATAGAATTTGTTTCAGTTTTAAGTTTGTCAGTATATTTAGATTTAGAGTTTTATAACAAAAAAATAAAGAAACAATGGAAATTCTATTTTCTTACACACAGTAGTACTATGGATAGTTTTCAGTCTATGATTACACATTTAAAAAAAGTCAAATAAACTGAAACATAATCATTGGATGAATGATATATGAAAAACTAAACTGGAAATTAAAAGTAAAATAAAAACTAAACTGAAACTATATGAAAAACTTGTGAACTTGTTTTTCATTTAGTTTTTATTTAATCATTTTCATTCTATATAATTAGTTTAAAATTGTATTGTAGTTTCTTTCATGGTGATTCTTTTTATAAGTTTTGAGGCATAAAAATGTAATGTGTGTATGTATTTGTGATTTGTGTGTGTGTGTGTGTGTGTGTGTGTCTGTGTGTCTGTGTGTGTGTATATATATATATATATATATTATAGTTTCCCATCCAAAGGTACTATATGAGCACTACACCAACTCATATCAACACAAAAACATTAATCTTAAAAACAAAGCAACAGCCAAGACAATTAAATATCAAAATTACCCAAGTGGGAGAGACAAACACCTGCTGGGGATTTGGATGAGGAAGAATGGAAATGAAACATGGATGGAGAACGAAAGACAGAACAAAAGAGGAGACAGTTGGACAACCCTGTCCACCTCTGAGCCGCATGTGCTGAGCGATGATGACCACTTAATCAATAAGGCCCCGTTTCCAAGACAACCCTGATTTCCTGTGCCATGTCCTCAGACACGATGATTGTCTATGATGCTGCCCTGAGTGTGTGGGAGTGTGAGTGAGAGTGTGAATGAAAAAAAGAGGAGATGAGTACATTTTGAGTAGATGGAAACACACACACACACACACACACAGTATGAAGAGTACTTGTTTAATTGGTGCACTCTTGCGCTCTTGTTTCCTGTGTCCTCTTCCAGGACGACACACGCTGTGATGATGGTATAGGGTGGATGAATGTGTTAGCAGTTAGTCTGCGTTATTTCGTACAACGACCTCATTAATCGTGCGCGACAACTGACCAGAGATGGTGAAAAAAAGGTGATAAAACCCCACTCAGGTACACAAATGCAGTTAATACATGTTTGCAGAGGCGCGCTGGTGAATGAGGGAGAGGAAGCACAGTGAGAGGAAGGAAGGGAACGGAAAGACACAGGAGAGAGAGATTAGGAGAGGTAGACGCTAAAGGAAGAGGGATTTATAAATAGGGTTTATCGCTACACTTTTACCTGTTCTTCTCCTCTCTTACAAATCTCTCCCACACACACACATATAAAGGTTTAACCTTTGAATCATGCGCTCTCTTTCTCCCGGGTGAACACTCACAAACACACACACACACAGCTGGTCTCTTAAGCCCCTCATTTTTGGGTCAGGAGGTTACAGTAGGTTACTACTTCATGTGGAGCTATTTCAGCCATAACGTAGATGGATTGAGCTGCACTAATCGCACGGCCGACCCACAGCAGCAGAGTCACGGCCACGGGTTACACAAGGCCCCGGTGAATCTGTTATCATGAGATTGAAATATGATCTGCACAGAGCATTTGCTAAATTCTCTTCTTTGTCAGTTGACAATTAGGCGCATAAAATAGAATTTGGTTCATTATTACACAGCTTGATTCTGATTGGTCAATTGCAGTCAAGTGTTTTTTGTATAATGGTGGCTAAACTGAATAATTAAGCATTGTCCCTGAGCACCGATTTCCTTCATTGCTGTGCAAGCTTTATATCTCTATTATGTGATCTTGCTTTTTACATAATGAAATCATTTCAGCTCATATTAACGAATCTGCTTTTGCATTGGGTTCCTGATTACACCATTGGGTATTTTGTGATAATGACCAACTGTACATTATCACTTACTTACTCTACCAATACCTTTAAAAGTAAAGCCATTTGCAGCACGCTTAATGTACATAATGTGCCCTACTACTAAGTGAAACAGAATATTCAACAAGAAATAATGGAGTACAGATGGCATGAATGGATTTTATGAATCGTGATTTGACTGGATCACTTGGATTGAGATAATATAGAAAAATATATTAGCTTTTTATAGTTTTAATTTTAAATATTTACAGACCGCCAAGAAAGTTAAAGCCAACCCCAGCATTTTGATTATTTTCTATAAAATCAAGACAAAAATAAATTATATAAAAATTATTTAAAACTTTTTCTAGTTTTAATTTTAAAAATAATAAACAGACTGCCAAGAAAGTTAAAGCCAAACCCAATATTTTGATTATTTTCTATGAAATTAAGACAAAAATAAATTCTATAATAAATTCTATAAAACTTTTTCTAGTTTTACTTTCAAATATTTTAAACAGATAGCCAACAAAATTAAAGCTGAACCCAAAATTTCAAATATTTTTTAGTAAATTAAGACAATCACATTCAGCTGCTGAAAATTCAGCTCTGCCATCAGAGGAAAAAATGACATAAAATATATTAAAATAACATAAAATAACAAGTTATTTACAAATGCAATACTATTTCACAATATCATTCGTGCACAATCTGACATTACTGACAACATAAAAAATATTGATTTCATGTTGTCTTCAAAAAAAAAAACACCTGAGAAAATACAGAGTGGTTTTACTGACTCCCATTGCTGTTCCCTAATGTTTCTCATACATTAGCCTAGAGCTTCAGATTCTAGTTTTCTGTGGTTTTTGCAGAGTTGTGAGTGTATGTAGTCAACAAGGAACTATTTAGCTCCAGAATGCTGGAGGAGAACCCCTGATTGAATCAGCATGATTGGAGCTATTATCATGTTTCCTGTGCAGACCATGTGACGGGAGAGACGTGGCTTTTGATGTGAGCCAGTTTGGAAGCCTATGGCTGATTCGAACAAGCATACAGTTGTCAAAGCAGGAAAACAATGCAGATTCCCTCCAGTGTCCTTCAATCCATCTGGTGTTTAAATGTTCAGTGTTTGTGAGTCCATGTGTAATGCAGGGTCTAAAACAGTCCTGTGGGCAGCATTTAATGTAAAGGCTTAGCCTGCGAGCATGTTTGTGGGTGTGCGCGTCTGACTTGGACGTTATCTGGCGAGCCGTACTTGAGTGTAATTGGGGGAGGGGTGGCGTCAGACATACAGAGATCAACCTCAATAGAGAAGATTAACCATGAACTAATCATCCTCTTTCTGGGTGCTTCAGGTGGTCTGTGTATTTGCGTGCACATGTGCGTGTGTATGAGGCAAGCGGCATGCAGCAAAACTCCTGCGCTTTTCCGTAATCCTGGTCTCCAAGCGCGAGCCTGCGAGCAGACTAATCCACCGTATTTACGAATTAATAACCAGCCAGGCCACAAGATCATCATTACACATGGTGTTGTTGTAAGTTAATCTCTCTAAATGGGATGCTTCAGTGCTACACGACTCCATGGGACAACCTGGTGCATGCCTGAGATGCGGAGAGAGGGCCACAAAACACACACACATATATATATATATATATATACACACACTCAACTCGGCAGCAAATCAATAATTGACAAATCAACCTTTTAACAAAATTGTCAAAGGTTATATAAAATGCTTAAATACTTTGCCTATATATATGCAAATTAATATTAAATTAATAAAAAATATAAATCATAAATATTAATAAACCAGTAAATCAAGTATTATAAAATGAAATTCAATGATCAAGTGTATCAATTAAAAAAGAATTACTATACTTACATTAAACCATATTTAATTATATTACATATAGTAGTAGGCCTATATGTATAGTCAGTAGTATATGTATAGTGTTTATGTATTTACATAAATAAAATTACTATATTTAATAATTAAATAAATACTAATTACACTGTCACTAAATCTATCTATCTATCTATCTATCTATCCCACTTCTGTTAATCTGCAATCAAGCTAAAAGAATTGAAAATTCTTTTCAGGAGACGAGAACGAATGGCTGTGAATTCCAAAGGTCCAGCATGGCATACTGGCCATAAACGTCTAGACATTCCCAGCGTCTGTAGGGCTAAAGAGATTCTCCTTGATTTAATAGATTTATTAGGCTTTGATTCGATTAGGACAGAGAGAGGGCTCAGCTCTAAATGACAGCTCAGGCTGAGGGCACATTGGCTGCACAGAGGCTAAATTAAAGGGTAAGTACAGTCTGCCTCGGCTGCTTAGCACAAGCCCAGACCCCTCTACCACCCTTCAGAGATTTCAATTCAGCTAACGGCATCCCTAATCGCTCTCATTATCCCAGACATATCAGGTTTTTAGCTTGGTGAAACTTAATTGTCAGCGGTTCAATTTTCAGCTTGTGTTGTGCTTTCTGACGGTGCTCTTTGGTGGTAAACGGAGTCATGGCGAGACCAAAAAATGTGGGTGGAAAAAGGCCAGCAAATGTGATCCTCAGGAGACACGATGCCACAAAAATGACAAGTGGAGGTAAAGAGACAACAGTAAATTCTCTTCAGCGTCTGGTCTCAAACCAGCCTGTCCTCCATCGTGCGCTTTTCCTGTTGTTCCCGCTGTCCCAGCAGAGCTAGATTTTTTTATCTTATCACCCTTTCCGATTGCATCTAAGCCAGAAATATGGAGAAATGTTAATGCCTATGAAGAAATGTGCATTAGTGGGTTGGGTGTGCAGGGTAAACAAGGATTTTTGATGAGAAAAAAAGATGCATGTCCAGTTCAGAGTAAGGTCAGCATTCAGGTGGAGGTTAGGAATGCATGCAGAAACCAAATCATCCACCCACACACAGACACACAAACACACACACACACACACACACAAACACACACAGGCCAACCATGTGAGCCTCACACGCTTATCTCATGGGTGCATTCCCATTCTCCACCCTTTCTGTTGCCCTCTTCCTTTCATTCCTCTTTTTCTTCTGGCCTCTTTCTTAATGTCCTCTGCCTGTCCAACCATTGCTTAATAGTAGTTCTCTCTTCCCCTTTTCAGATAACACACACATTAAACTCTGGAAGACACTGACTTCCTTGTCAAATGGAAGATATACAGTAAACGAGACTTATAAATCAACAAAACAGCAATCTGCAGTGACAAAGAGAGTTGAAGTCATTCATTTTCAGTAATTCAACGAACAAGAGCAACTATTAGTTATGAGACAAAAGTTGAGCAGAACTCAACTTTATGCAAATAGTGATTCTTAAAGGGATAGTTCACAGAAATTATACAATTCTGTCATTTCCTCACCACAGTGTTGTTCCAAACCTGAATTTCTTTCTTCTGTGGAACACAAAAGAACATTTTTACAACATTTTTTTTGTCCAAGCTATGAGAATACCTTTAGTGCACAAAGAAAACAAAAATAAAGACTTCTTCTCTTCTGTCACAAGAGAACCACGATGCATGAAGTCATTATTTTTGTTTTCTTTGGACACAAAAAGTATAAGCTTGAACCACTGATGGACTATTTTAACGATATCCTTACTACCTTTCTGGGCCTTGAACGTGACAGTTGTGTTCCTGTCTATGCAGGGTCAGAAAGCTCTGAGATTTCATCAAAAATATGTTAATTTGATGAACGAAGCTGAATTAAGGTCTTTAAGGTTGCAACAACATGAGGGTGAGTAATTAATGACAGAATTCTCATTTTTGGGTGAACTATCCCTTTAAGTCTTACCAAAGCTTGATTTCTCATTTACTGATTGTCTTAGCACAATCAGGACAGCAGGACAGTGAGCTGGGCTGGCAGTGCCCACATAGGCGAGCGGATGACAGGCAGGAACATGCAGAGGAGCCGTCTGTGCCAGCGAGGGCAGACTCAGGCTTTCAGCGGTCATGAATGAGGCTTATTTATCCCAGCGCGTGAATAAGGCCAGTCAGTGAAAACAGCACAAAAGGAGACAGAGGCTCGTTGGCATGCACACAGTGTTGCCTCAAAAGCAGTGTTGCAAGACTTTGGTATTAGTGAGAGGAATTGGATGAAACAGAGATCCAGTGTGTGACGGGAGCGTTTCAACACCATGTTTGTGAGAGAGACAGTCTGATTAATACTGAAATCATAATTGAACTTCTGCAGTGTTAAAGGTCTAAATCCACTGTCACGTCTGCAGCAATCACACACTTATCCTAAAGTTACATGCACTTCCTTGTTTGTTTTGTGTTGTTTTTTTGTTACTTTGTTTTGTTGTGAGGGGGCAGGACCTTGGGGTTGTGCATGGGTAAGTAATCTGTCTTTGTCTCTTCCTGGTTTTGTTTGCATTGGCCTGGATGAGGGTCACTCAAAGTAGGAACAGACTTGTCACCTAGGGTATGTTTGGGTCCTAGGGCCGGACCATACATTTACAGTATATATAAAACTGTTTTAGTCAACAACCTGTGAACTTGAGAGCGCTGAAACAATGAGATTTTAATAGTGTCCCAGATTTAAATCTTACTAAAATGCCAAAAAGAGTTGAGTTGAATCCATCTGAATCAGTCAGTTTGATGATTTGTTTGCATCATCACTCAGAAACGTCCACACATGTATCATGTGGCATTGTACTTTCTATAAAATAAAATAAAATTGTCAAAAGTGACAGCAAAGACTTTTGTATTGTTAAAAAAGATCTCTATTTCAAATAAATGCTGTTCTTTTGTTCCATTCACCATCTTGAACACTAAATCCGCATATTAGAATGATTTCTGAAGGATCACGTGATGCTGAAAATTCAGCTTTGCCATGACAAGTATAAATTAGATTTTAAAATATATCTAAATATAAAACAGTTATTTTAATTGTAATAATATTTCACAAAATGTGCATCGACATGCATGGCTGATTCCTCATTTCTATGAGAAATACAATCACTATCACTAGCTTTCATGTTCAAACAGAAATTAAGATTCCCATCAGAGTACGATTCCAGCTGGTACCATCAGCGAAGGATGAGTTTACAGACAGCTTGATGAAATGATTCATTTAGCTGAAAATATGCCACGTCCAAGCATCAGTAACTTCAGCCTTTTGTAAATAACCTCTGAGGAAAGCAAAACAGAGGTAGAGGACCGCAGTAATGATTCAATTAATCATTTTACACATGTCTATTCATGCCCAATCTAACCTGATTAATGTGCACTTCTTAATTATTATCCCGCCACTTTTTGAGACACTCATTCAATGTCATTCCTGACGACGTTAGCAGCTTTTAACAGCGCAATTAACACAGTCGCCCGGTTTTATGGAATTATAAACTCCTAGAGAAGAGAACAATGCCCTCCCTGCCATTTGATTTGAATTCAGAAGCACTCTTTCATGTTCTCGTCTGCATCCATTAACCAAACACATCCATTTGTCTTTTATTTTAAAAAAAATCCTTTTTGTGACCTCCATGCTTTCAGTTAATACCAAGCTTAAAAGCTTGATTTAAGGGAGCGAGAAAAAATTGACACATGATGAAATACAAAATTGGCAGATTATGAAAACAATGTTTTTTTTTCAATGGTTGTATGCAGTCTGAAGGTGAGTCCATACTGTCTTTCTGTTTCTCACTGAGCTGGTGAGCTCATAAAGACACATAAAGGCAACTGATAAATTGAAACTAAGATATTTCTTCCACATATAGGTGAGTTTTGACGTTTCTGCATATCACTAAACACAAGACATCCCCTGAAAGTATACTAGACCACGTGATCCACAGGAAATCTTCAATCTCAGCTTTCTTTTTACATTTTTCGTTGCCTTTCTCAGTCTCGAAAACCTGAAAAGTACTGTATATGCCTGCCTATGATATCCCACAATCATATGCAAGTGGTTTGTCCGTCTTAAAAGATGCAATATAATTCATAAACATCAATTTTTGTCAACTTTTGATTGAATTTCTTCTGAGAAATACGTATTTTAATCATTAAATATGTGCTTGGCTATCTTTATCATTTGACATGACACTATGACTTGGAAGCTTTTTTGAAAGCAGTTTCCTTAGGAGGTGCCTTCATACAAAAACACTGCTGTTTAGTCATTGGCTAACTGGACAGCAAGACAGCTGCCCACGGTTTTGGCCACAGCCAGTGTCATGCATTATCGTTTTTTCTCTCTCTCTATGCAGACACACCCTCATGCATCATTCCATTTGTGCAGTTTTAAGAGTCTCGTTCCTTTCCTCTGTCTCACTGACCTGTTTCTTATCCCTGTATTTTAAAGCAAAGTAATTCAGAATCCATGTCTGCTGAAGTCTTTCACTCCAAATCATCAAAGGTACCATGTCTCCTCTCTCGCTCTGTCTCTCTCTCTTTTGTCAGGTGTTATTTATGAGACGTGTAGCGGAATTCCTGTGAGCCTGCAGCACCTGCTGTAGTTGGACGGGGAGTCAGACGGCAGCCGTACTCTGTAAGAGCAGGGAAAATGTTGTGAAAGCACTGTGATTATGTTATTTAAGTGTTAAGGGAGGCCGGGAACATTAAAGGACATTGAAAAATGTAGTGGATTTGTTCAGGGAAGCTGGGACTTGCAGAAGAACTGTGAAAGCTTTGTGAGAACAAAAAGGTCTAACAACGTTTTCAAACACATTATGAAAGTGTGCTGAAAATGTTAAGTGGACCCAGGGAGTTTTTAAGTATAAAACATGTAGCTGAGCTCAAGGATACTGCAAAACAATGACACTAAGAAACATTTTACAATAAGGTTAAATTTATTACAATTAATTAATGCAATAGATATCATGAACTAACAATGAATAACATTGTTTACTACATTTCTTCATCTTTTTTTAATCTCTTGTTGATTATTAATTCAGAAATCAATCAGTGATGTTAATTTATACAACTAGAAATTAACCAAATGAATAAATGCTGTAAAGATTCTATTCATTAGTTCACGATACCTAATGGCTTATCGAACTGATCCATATGTGACCCTGGACCACAAAACCAGTCATAAGGTATATTTCATCATTTATATATCAACAGAAACCTGAATAAATAAGCTTTCCATTGATGTACGGTTTGTTAGGTTTGGACATTATTTGGTCGAGACAACTATTTGAAAATCGGGAATCTGAGGGTGCAAAAAATCAAAATACTGAGAAAATCGCTTTTAAAGTTGTCCAAATGAAGTTCTTAGCAATGCAGATTTCTAATCAAAAATTAAATTTTGATATATTTACGGTAGGAAATTTACAAAATATCTTCATGGAACATGATCTTAATTTAATTTCCTAATGATTTTTGGCATAAAAGAAAAATCGATAATTTTGACCCATACAATGTA
This sequence comes from Tor tambroides, assembly GCA_021397915.2. NCBI lineage: Eukaryota > Metazoa > Chordata > Actinopteri > Cypriniformes > Cyprinidae > Tor > Tor tambroides. Next base: position 16,207 of record JAFVLL020037687.1, on the reverse strand, counting down.
TTGTTGGCTATTGCTACAAATATACCTGTGCTACTTATGACAGGTTTTGTGGTCACATATTATAAAGTGTTACTGAAACCACTACTAATAATAATAAATTTAAATCAATGCTAAAATGAAAACAGAGATAAACATATGCCTCATGTGAAGTGCAAATACAGAAAAAAATACACTGATGAGTAACTTTCCTATTTGTAGCCGATATCTGGACCCAAGTTCAGTCATCACTTCTTGTCAGTGTTGCAACCAGGTAAACACAGCGCACAGGTGAACATGGCAAGGTCAGTGTTTGTTTTGACTGCAAACACCTGAATCGGGACAGGTGGACTTTAATCTGCCAGTTTGGACAGAGAGCATCATTGCCAGCACAACTAACACACACAGTGAACAAAAAAAAAACACATTAGCACCTGAATGCTGTAGCATCTGCTGGATGAATTCAATTCCACTAAAAACACATCCTTAAAGTCAACACAAAATCAAACTTATAAATGACCTGAATGCACACTTTAGGTCTGACTACACACGATTGTTATGTTATTCCAAATACAAAATGCTTGTAATCTTCAATCATAATGCAATAAACTGCTCTGCCTCAATCCAATCAATTCCTGATGGATAAGAAATACATCATATTATAAATGTAAAATAGATTGCAAACATCATTTCAGTTTAACTTTGTAGAAAGCCAAGAAATGAACCACCAATCAGATCAAGGCACGGAGCAAGATTATTTCACAAGTCGTTTATTTGCTCTTGATGTCTAACCCCAGTTCAGTATCAGGTAACTATCAGGTAAACTTGGCAAGGCCAAATACTGAGTACTGCAAATACAGGAGGGATACCACTCCTTGCGCTGTGATTGGCTGTAACATGTAGTGGGAGGCTCTAATACCATCAGGTGCCAGGTGCAGACAGACAGAGGAGGGGTGGGGGAGTCTGACAGCACCAGCAGAGGTGAACGATCACCGCTTTAAAGATGTCCGGATCACGTACAGACAGAGCGTGGAGCCAAATCTGGTTCACATTAGGCTGGTTTTAAAAGGAAATGTTGCTATGACATCCCCTCACACGGGACCCCGGGATAATTATTACTATAGCAGAGGTGAGAAATTCCCGGGATGCCATTTAGCACATGGACAGATGACATCAGAGGAAACCTGTGGGGACCTGAGGCAAACATATGGAGCTGGAGAGCAGAAACAAACAGTTTACTAAACACCGCTTAAACATATTTATCATCACAGACAAGCCTTTCTGGCAACACACACACACAGGCATGTTTAATGCTTGCTAACAGATCGGATAGACCCCTAAGAAACATTTTAATTGGGGTGACAGCATCTCAAATACAAGAGGCTGTAATAACGTCACATTAAGAAAATACAGAACACTTATACATTGCTTTCTGTGTATATATATATGGGCCATTCTACAGAATTGGTTCAAAGTCAGAGTTGGAAACGCCTTGAAAAAAATGTGCCTTTTTCCAAAAAATTTGTATGTATGCAAATTGTATAATATCCCAGGTACACATTTCCTGTGCAGCTAATTCTCATATTGTATTTTCAGAAGGATTTGGAATATTTGTCCTCTCCCCAAATTTGTCACTACTGAAACACTAATAATAATTTAATTAGAACGGTTATATTGACCTATTAAAATTTTGCTTACATCTAGACTGTAAATATTTTTTTTTGCTATTTTACTAAAAAATTTTCAGAGGTAAATCCATAACAATTACATTTTAACAATATTTTAAGTGTAATTTATGAGATTTGTTGTATTTTTAATTTTTAATTAATTTTTCTTTGTAAAAAGCAAAGTTGATTATACTGATTTCAAAATGAAGGATTCATTAGTTTGAATATACATTGAACCAAAAACTATCAAAGCATCTTAATTCAGTTTAAGTTTCATAATTAAGTTGCATAATTAAGTTAATTAAGTTTCATAATTTACAAAGGAAATATAAAATAAATATTTTTTTCATAACTTCACTTTTTAAGAGAATCAAAAAGATACAACAATGGAAAAAAAATGTAAAAATTATTTCAATATAATTTTCATGAGTTGAAATTTAGGGGTTAGGTTTAGGATTCGGACAGCTGCCTCCCAAATGAAAGTACCCAATAAATGATGATTATATATATTAATCTGACTAAAATTTTAAATATTATTGTGGGTTTCAATAGATAATAGAAGGACAGTAATAAACATCTGAGATCTGAATACTAAAAAATGTGTTTTTTGAATGTGGGACAGCAATTTGCACCAGTTCTGTAGAATGGCCCATATATATTCAATTCAGCACTTTTTAGCTATTTTTTGCAAAGGCTACACTTTTTCCCCATCGCATCTTTCTAGATGTTTACCAGTCTTGACGGTCTCTCTGGCGGAAAGCCTTTCACAACGTGAGTAATACACACACTCATAGTATGACCTAACATCCTACTTATACAATCACTTCTCTAGGGAGTTCAGATGGACAAGGACACACACTCACACACATCTCCAGGGGGCCGTGGATAGAGACGCATTACGACGAGTACCCCCTCAAATCATAACGCATCAAACCCTTGCAGAGCTCCTCAGAACTTCAGAGAACAGAGATCTCACGCTGCCTCCCAGCATCCTTGACATTTCATACATCACTTTGATAGATCACCTTATCAGTGCAGCCGCTCGCCGGCATAAGAGCCATATTCATAAGGCCGCGGAAGCCTACGAGCTGATAAAAGTATACGGCATATTCATCATTATCTTCTTAGCATTGTTTTGATGCGATAAGGGCTGAAAGCATTAAATGAGGATGCATTACTTCTAGCTATAATTTGGCTTTCTGATGCAACAGGGTTGCAAATGTTGAAAAACGAACGGTGACGGCTGAAGGTGTGTTGATGCTCTTTAGGAGCTGTTTCTGTGCAGAAGAGACTGCCGTGCCTCGTGGATCAATCAGGAGATATTGCAGGTTGTTGCCTATTATGGATGCAATATGGGGATGATGGGATTGGATGTGAGCGTGAAGCTGGTAAGATTAAAGAAATGAAAAATACAGCTTTTCGTTTTTAGCAGAGGTTCTTTATACACAGGGGGTGAAGATAAGAAAAACACTCTGGGCGGTGATAAGACTTTCATTGCTCATCCTTTGCTATGTCCATATTATGCACTGAATAGAACAAAATAGAATTACACCATGTTAAAGCTTCAGTTTTTTTTTTTTTAATTCCTATAACCTGACAGATATCATACCCGTCTCTGTGACAGTCTAAAGTCTGTAAACTATTTTTTCACCGAAAGTGTTCATCTCAGTTACACTCTGAAACTAAAAAGTAAAAAAATAACAAATATTTCCAGGTAAACTTTTTTTTTTTTTAACAATTTGCTTTAGTACAGTATACAATGTTAAAGCCAGCTTAATTTTGGAAACAATTCTTTAATTTTGTTGTCTTATAACATGTTTTTTTTTTTTTGGGGGGGGTTATAGTTCATTTTACGGTTTCCTTGTTACAGCGTAATTATACATTTAAGTACTGAGTAATATCAGTTAACTACATGTACTTATATGGTTAGGGTTAGGATGAGGATTTGCTATAGGGTTAGTTGCATTCTATTATGCATAATTTATTGCAATTACCATAGTAAGCACATGTAACACATGTATAAAAAAGTAAGTGGGTCTTTATGGACCCTTTTAATATGATGGCGTGTTCAATTAAATATTAAATATTATTAAATACTAAATCTAGTAACGTTTTTAATATTTTCATTTTTAAAAAATGTAATGTACATTTAATACTAGGCCTATTTGTGTTTTTCCTATATGTGCATTTTTACACAGAACTGGTTGTATGAGTGTTTCTAATACAACGGCAGAGGGAGTGACAACAAATTTTACATCTTACTCTCTTCTTCAATCAATCGTTGTTTTTTCTTTTGCAATTGCAAAATTATAGTTGTTGTAGAAGTTTTCCCAAGTATGACAACTTCTGCTTCTAAGAACCTCAGAAATGTGAAAAGAGCCTATTCTTGAAAATGTATAGTTGCATTTATGTTTTAGTGAGGTGATCCCTCACAAGGGGATCACCATATTTAGGGCTCCTCCTTGGCATTAGAAACTTAGAAAACCGCTGTAATTGCACCTTCAGTCACAGGAAAAATCCTTCTGGAGAAACCTAAGGTTAAGTGGCTCGCTCCAGAGCACAATAGTGTTCGTTCATGGATCGTTCCTCAGGGATTTGAGCTTGCAACCTTTTGGTTACCAGCCAAGATCTTTAACTACTAGATTACACCACAATCTACTGAAAACAGAGTCCAGGAAAAGTCTAGCAGGCCTATATTGTGTAAACAGTTAAACACAAACTTTAGGATTAAGGCCAGGAGATGCATGAAAGAGAGAGAGATGGAGAGACGGAGAGAGATGCCAATGACTATCCTAGTCCTTAAGAGATGTCCCAAGTCATATTATTAAAAACAATAAATGTATCAGCACAACAAACACACAAAATTACCCCCCACACAAGCCAATTACGAGCACTCATATTCTCAGGTGCACTAAAGAAACCCTAACAGGTGCACATGCTCATAGACACAAACTCGTAGACTTATCCCTGAAGAGCAAGCCACTTAAGTTGTCAGGCTCCGATCGGAGTCTTTTGGACAGGTGTACACACAAACATAATATCCCCAAAGAGTAAAGGACTGGAGAAGGAGGGGGTGAAGTCTTAATTTCCTGTGTGATGTGGCAGCGACCTTCCCACCATGCCTACACACACACACACACACGTTGGGATAGATGATTGTATTAGATGAGGTCATACACCTCACACACCTGTTCATATGACTCACGCTGACAAGAGATCTGCGGAGAAGTGTTTATCTCCAGAAAACCTATTTCATACACTCTATTAGATGAGATCAACACAACACAGTGACATACAACAGAAAAATAAGACTGATAGGAATCATTCACACACACACACACACACACACACACACACACACTCATTGTGGAATGTGCGCTGCTGTGTCCAGACAGCACAATACTTGTGAATGATCCTAACTGGCTGTTGCTATTCCAGGGCTGAGCTGTAAGTGTGCTAGTGTGTGGGTCTACTTTACTTTACTATACTGTGAAGACAAAATTGTCTGCAGAATGGTCTGATGAACAAAATTTCCCTTTGAGAAAATCCTGTTTGATTATGTAAATAAATATGTGGCTTGTTTCAAGAATGCAGATATTAAAATTATGTCTGATACTGATATTACATTCATGTTACAGCAGATAAATTACAAATTAAAAGTGAATTACATGTTTATTAAATTAAAATTAATATATAAAAATATAGAAAATAAAATGTACAAATGGTCTAAATATGTTATTCAATTAAATCAATTAAATCAAAATAAAAACAATTATATTTGTTAAATTTAAAAAATATTTCAGAAAAAAATTAAACGTATTTATTTAAAATAAAATTTTAAATAAAACTCTAAAAACTGAAATGTCATTTTAAATGCTACACATGAACAACAGCATCAAAACATCATAATTTCCATAATGAAAAATATATTTATATTTAGATTTGCTTACGTTTACATTCAACAGTGTTATTAAATTATTAGTGTACTTTAAGTTCATGTTAAATAACTAAATGTAAAATAGAGTAAATGAGCACGCACAATTAAATATCCTATGTCATACAATATTTAAATAAAAACAGCGTAGTGCATATTGTGTTTTTCTCAATTTTTCATACTCTACAAAAAGCTTCCTTTTAGGTGGAGGGTGAGGGAGGGGCATATATAAAGTGGTATATGATATGAACTTGCCATATGGTATTTGGGTATCAAAGCAGAACTCAGTCTTTTAAGTGTTACTGGGATGTGTTTTTGACTAGTGTGTACGTGTCTCTCCTCACCATCCAGACACCTTTAGGATATTTTAGTCCACGGACCAGCGCTGTTGACACCCACTGGCACTAACACTTGTTCCTCCATCACACCTCTCCATCACAAGTGACAAACGCTCCACCTACACACTGACACACAGAGAGACAAGGATTCCTCTACATCTCATCTTTCTCTCGCTCGGAGAATGGGTCATATGCAAATGAGTGTCTCCGCATGGGCAGTAGTTTCCCACAGACAGCGGGAGAAAGAGTGTTCCCTCCCTCTCTGCACTCTTTCAATGGTCCTTTTCTTCTGCTGCTAAGCCCCTCTGTGCCCGATAGTGGCCTGCTGCATAGGTAGCAAAACCCCTTTTCTCCCCCTCGCTGAAGCTTTAAAACACAATAGCTCACTTAAGCATGCACACACACACACACACACACACAAATACACACACAAACCAACCAATAAAGTACAACTGTGCACGGCTAAAAAGGGGGTTCATGAAACCTGGACTCTTCTGAGGAGAATGAAAACCAGGAAGAGATGAAGGAGACAGAAATAAAGAGAAGGTTTTTCTTTAGGAGTAATGCTCCCTCTCCTTCCGTGGGACCAGTGACTGGCCTCATCATTAATCCCCGTTTGTAAAAGCAAAGAGATGTTTGGAGAGCTGTTTGCTGAGAGCCAAATTTGGACAGGGCCGCAGGAATTAAGCAGCACCTGAAATGAACCGTGTATGGATTTCAGTTCTTTACGGGATGGAGGATGATTCCATTAAGAATCCTTCTTAAAGACTAAATTAAACTAAAATTGACACTATTTACTATAAATATCCCAAAATATTAGTGATTAAATATTTTAGATATTAGATATTAAATATTCCAAATATAGTGATTTGGAAAATAATTCAACAGTACACGTTATAGTAAAGAAAAAACATTTTTGTTATTTTGCAAAAACCTCAACCGCTGAAACAAAATTTTTGCTTGCGTAACCAAGGCTGTATGGGCAGGGGAAAAAATATTATTCAACAATGTCAATCCAATTAACCATACAGTCTAACCAAATCTTGATTTATAAATTTAAATTTAAAAAGTCCCACCTCACATTATTTCCTATTGAAAATTCTGTTTTACTCAGGAATACAGCACTGTTCACTTTTATTTATTTGTTTGTTTTTTTTGGTTATTATTTAAATAAATAGCTTTATGCAGTAAGGATAATAAAAAAAGACAGTAAAGTTTGAATGATTTCTGAAGTATCATGTGACACTGAAGACTGGCGTAATGGCTGCGGAAAATTCAGCTTTGCCATCACAGGAATAAATTGTATTTTAAAATATATTAAAATAGAAACAGTTATTTTTAATTTTGTAATAATAGTTTACAATATTACTGTGTTCTTGTTCAAATGAATGCAGCGTTGGAGAGGATTTCTTTCTAAAAATCTCACCGACGCCAAACTTTTGAGGGACAGTGTAAGTCACATTACGTGTGAAGTTGTACATGCTGTCTTATGTTGTGTGTATTGTCATGAGTGGCCTGAGTGGATATCACTATTGCCTATAATTGAGTCCCATTTCCCTTTCTTTCCTTTTCATTCACCTAATCAGCAAAACAAAAAGGGCCAATTTCCTTCTCTGACCCTTCTAAGGAGAAGCGAACAAATGTGTTCAATGAAAGAGAAAACACAAACTGGACCTCAATCAAATAGAAATGCACCACCACGCTCTGTCTACAAGTTCTCAGTCACATACAGTGTTTTTCACGTGCTTAAACACATTCACACACCGGCCCTTGACAAGAAAGAAGCCATGTTTGTTATGCAAAGCACAGGAAGAGAGAGAAGAAGAGCTATCTTGCCAGTTTACAACAGTCCTTCACTGTCACCTCAGCAGGCCTCCAAAACACTGACCCCCATCTTCAACAAATCCCTCCCCCATGTGACCTCCACACAGGGGGCAAACTGAAAGGGAATGGGGGTAAGACGAAAAAACAAGGGCTGCTTCTGAGCTTTGTTACCTAGAGATCTATTCACAATGTGTATTTGTGTGTGTGTGTGTGTTGGGGGCTTTAACACACAGCCAATTTGTTACGCTGGACGCCTCACAATGGCACGGGGGGCGGGGAGCGAAGTCATACTTGAGGCAATGCATGGGCGCCCATGGCAGAGGTCACTAAACATCACCCTGTTACTGTGACTTAGAGAAAGGGTCAAAAGAGGAGAGGAGAGGGACGGAGAAGAGAGGAGAGAGCATTTCAGATGGACTTTTGGAGGAAGTCAACGAAAGCATGATGGATAAATGAAAATTTCCTCCTCGGCTGAACCTTGCGCACCAGGGAGAGACCCTAAATGTTAGCAGATGGCTTTTAAAATGCCCTAGCAGCACGTCCCGCAGAAAAGCGGTCCTCCTAACTCACATATACCTACAGAAAAACAAACACATTCAAAAAATACTGCACAATTTCCTAACTATAAAGCGTCAACGTGTGTTTATTGCTTTAAACCCCTAGAAAGTCTGGTACGGGGTGTGGAAATAGCCCAGCGCAGTAATTAAAGTTTTATCAGCCAAATAAATTCCGCTACACCCATTTTATCACAGAGCTGGCAGTAGCCTGACGTTGGCCATAGCTCTCCAAAGGTAATGACAGTAAACAAGCTAAATATTTCTCATCATTCACTGGGTGTATTTGTATAAACGCAGTTGTGTAAAACTTTGTGGGTACTGCTCATTTCAGAGGTGTAAATCCTTCCCCTAAAACGTCTCAGAATAAAAATACAGCCTTGCTAAAGTTCTTCTGAAACGTAACCTTCATTTTAGAAAGCCACTACAAAGCACAGCACGCCCAACAGCCGCTGCCATGTTTATTTTCTTAGCCATGCTAATACCGGTCAGCCACATTCCTCTATTCCCAAACTGGGAGGTTTCAAATTGCCCTCCAGTACTCTCCGAGAGAGCCAAAGGAGGAAGGGACAGAAGGAGAGCTGCCCTGTGAACAACACCTGTCGTCTTGCGGACTATTAGCACCTTCACGTTTACAGCTCAAGCCCCTGATTGCCTTCATGTTACGTACCACGAGAAGCCCAAGCGGCTGGGAACATCGTTAGAACCAGTCCCATGCGAAAAGGTGAAAAAAGACACACTGGCGCACAGTTCAAGCATCTTCTTAACTCTATCAGCAGAGGCGTTTTGGGAATTCGTATGTTCAGAAGTGACATACTCGAGATGCTCTCTGTCGGCCTTTGGAGCTGTTGTTGATATAAGCAAGGTGTGCTTTTAAATAAGATTGATTAAGGCTTTACTGCACAGCAACACAGTTTTCAAGATGTTTAGACACAGTTCACCTTCCTCGCATTCTGCAGATAACTTCACCTGAGACAGCTTTAAATACTCTGAAAAACTGTTGACTATTTAGCATTCCAATCCAAGACGGAGAGTCCAAATCTGTGGGTTGTTCCCTGGGACTCAAGTATACTCGAGTTTACTGCCCAATGATGAGAGAAAATTTATATTTTTCTGTATCTCTATAAAATGTAGCATATTTTGTTTTCAGGGTAGGCCATTCAGTCTGGTCTACAGGGTAAAAAGTCTGAGAGAACTAATGAATTCTCTTGCTTGTAAAACATTCTTCACCTGCCCAACAGCTCATCTCGAGGTTAACACCCTGCCTTTAGTCAAAACAACAGGCACATCACAGATTTTTCACCTGATGGTGAAGTGCTGCTGTCACATGCTCAAAGTGTCTGGTAAAAGCTTCAGCACCAGGAAAAAACTTCACCTCCCCCCTCAGCCCCTGCGTAGAAACACTGTAACCTTTACAAACACTCCAAATGAAGGTATATTACAGCAGCCTGACTCATAAGTGAGAGTCAAGAACATTTTATTGATAGCCAAAAAAAAAAAAAAGATTAGTAGAATGGTATAGGTATTGCCATATATACTGGATCGCCTCACACTAATCTGTAAATGCAAGTCATATGACCAATTAAGAGCATCATAAAATAAAACATTTTATAGTTCTCAAACAATTAATGTTGCCTTAATGAGCTATTATAATCGTTCTATGACTTTCCAACATGACAGAGAAAAAGAAAGTTTAAAAACTGAGTGTTTAGTAATTATTAATGTTTCTAAACACAGCTACTTCTGTTTGCTTTTGCATTTTAAAGTATATATTTATGTGCAGCTGTCTCATTGCTGCAAACTGTCTCCATGTGTGTTTTATCAGGACAGCAATGTTGCCAACAATTAGGCCTTCTGATAAGAGCCACAATCATAGAAGACCTAAGGGGGAGATTTTAATTACGTGTGATTGTTGAAGGTTGTGTGAATTATAATTAGAGCTGAAGATGTTATGAACAAACAGTTTAGTACCGTTCATATCACATAACTTTACAAGACAGCCTACTTTATAGTGTTTAAGCCTTCTGTGGCTGATTCAAAATAGTTCTAAAGTAAGAGAGTTGAAATGAAAAACATTCCATTCATCTTGATTATGGTAATTAAAGTGAAGGTACGTCTGGTAAACACAAGGTGAATCCATCTAGAAGACAGTTTGCCTCCAGTGAACATTTACTGTTGGCCTTTACACCAAACGGTGAAGCACTCAGGCGGCCACATTCCAATTATACACGGTCTGATCAACACTCCTCACGGCGGCGCGGAGGGGGAGGGGCGTATGTTAATGACGCAGGGAGCGTTCATCGCGCACAGGGAGAGCTCCGAGGTCAGTCTTCAAATAACGAACGGTCAGGACGCATAAAGCGCCTGCGAGCGTTCATAGAAGAAACACTTCAATTAATGTGGGTTTATATGATTAAGATGATTAAAATGATAAAACAAGTTTTATTTAACACAGAAGGGCTGAGTTTAAAATTAAATGACGTTAACATGTCATCAAAAGCTATATCTGGAGGTGTTCATATGATAAAATAAGCACAAGCAGGTGCTGTTGCACGGCTCAGGTGCGTCTCCGCGTTCAGATACCTGCAGTGCGGTGAGCAGTGCCAAACGCCCTATGACAAAGCACTTATATCAACCCAACACCGCAGAAAAGCGCTGCAAAATGACCCTCAAGCCTCATGATGTAAAATCATTGTAGGTTTCGAAACAATTTCAGAACACGCCTATGCTTTTACCGCTTGGAAAAAAAATATCATGAGCGATGCTCCAGCACCTATAAGTACCGAGGATGCTCTTTGCACTGTAGCGATGCTTTTAAGAGTAAGCGCTATAGAAAGCCGAATGATAACAGGCACCCATCCTTTCTGCAGTTAAAAACAAACGACAACAGCAGCTGAGAGTGAGAAGGCATGCGAAAAACACTACACATACATCTTTTTTATACCTGCACAAGTTGACATTTGCTGCAACGCACGAGAAACGCCTCCCGTCTGCTTTCAAAATGAGACAATGTATCTCAGAGAGAGAAAAAGAAAGACTCCTTCCTTGTCAGCAACTTCAGGTAGCAAAAAACAATAGCGAGATGGTCAAATGGCATTTATGAAAAACCTAAGTGACATTTTTATCCTCCCCTCCGATCAGGTAAGCATAATATTTACAGGTCGGCTCACACGCGCGCGCGCTGAGAGATCCGCTACATGGCGCGCGCATGGCGTCAGCCTGAGGAAAAGTGTCTTTCTTCACTCATCTCTTCACAAAAAAGACACTTAAGACAACAGATGAGCCGACGAAATGAAAAACGGTGGACTTCTGATCTAAAAAGACCGAGTTTGGACGAATAAAATGTTTTAAAAGTGTTTTCAAGTTTATATTCCCTATCTCACGCGCGCAAGCGAGAAGTAAAGCACGCCTCGCGTTTCTCGCTGTCGATTTCCTTCGTCAAATTGCTCAGGCTCACATCTATACCTCTGGACACGGCTTGCCGGATAAATCGTTATAATGCAAAAGAACAAATCGCAAGTACGATTTACCACACATAAACCCAAAACCTACACAGTTGCGGACGTGCATTACAAAGCGGATGCATAAAGTCCCCAAAACAAATAAACTGTCAGTGCAGTAAGTCCAGCTGCAGCAGCGCGATTTATCAGGATTCTCTGCGCTGCTCGGGATGTATACGCATTCCTTATATAGGCTGCAGCAGTTGTTCTAGCAGCAGACAGCCCTTCAGATTCCTTTCCTTTTCTCTTCAGCGTTACCACCCAACTAGAAATGTGGCAGGCTGGCTGCACAAACAGGTTGCTTTAACTGGCATCGTGCTCCAGAGCTCTCTGAGCCCCGATCCCGCAGGGACGCCTAGACTGGCAGGACTGTTACATAAACACACCCTTATTTTTGGCTTTGTAAACTTCAATCGGAGTTCAAGAAGAAACTTTCCTGTCAAACATCACCGCGAACTGCATACATGCCCCTGTTTTCCAATCCAGCTGCAACACAGAGAGAGCAGCGTGCTGCTGTTATCAGGCAGTTTCTTATGAGCTATATGACAAAAGTGCGACTTGTAGATAGTAAAACAAGCCAAACTGTCACATTGGCGATTTAAAGCCACGTATTCATAAATATTGCTCTAAAATGTTTACATACATACTACTATTAGAGGTTATTCTTAGGATTCTGCTAGCTCGCTAGCTACCTGCTACCACGCAGACAGCGGAACAGCCCATTGCAGATATATCAAAGTTTGTTGTTAACGAAAATAAAATCCTCTCAAGCCACCGCTCTATTCCCAAACACGTATTTATGAAAGCATTTCCACCACTTCAATCGCTCAAACTGATTCATGTGAAACCAAATCACCCGCATCGGACCAAACAGGTACATTTTGAGCGAGAAAATAAGTTTCAATTCGTTCGAATCTGAAGAGGAAAATCCAACAGTGGCGACAAGCAGGAGTAACAGATTCGAATAGAAGGGATTTTTTCAAACCTAAAAGCTTTATAAAGTGAAGTCAGGGCGAAGAGAAATAAAAAGGGGAAACAAAAGCGAGTCACTTGTATGGGACTGGCTGCGTATAACGGTCCGCGCTCGCGCTGTGTACCGCTAGGCGGTGAGAGAGTGGCGAGCGCGGCAGGTATAACGGTACACTAGATAGGGGCTATAACACGGCGCTACTTTTCAGCACTTTGTGGGGCTCGAGAAGTTCTGCCAGCGGCCCGGAGTCCGGAGTTGAATGAAAACAGCCGTCGCCAAGCAAAGCGAAGGGGTTTTACTCACCGTTTGTCCTCCTCGGGTTCGCCTGCTTTCTGCGCTTACACCTGGGGCCATCCGCCATGATCCTTTCGCTGTGTCTAAATGCTGCTGGAGAGTCACCTCCTCTCGCCCCCACACCTCCCCTCCCTCCCTTCTACTCCACCTCCCCTCCCTGCACCTGGTTTACGACACTCGGCTTTACGACATTACCTTCTGGCTCCTATACCTCTCTCTCTGGCGCTCAGACCCCCGTCTCTGGCCAACTCCCGCCCCTCGCACCACGCGCTCCCTGCGGCGCTCCGAAACGCTCGCTGATCAACCTGTCCGTGTACAGGGAGAGGAAAAGCTATTTTGATTGACAGTTCCAAAGAAACACGAGTGTCTGGACAAAACAAACATTTCCAAGCCCATCACACGGAAAAGCGCAACGGTAAACATTAAACCTGAATCGAGCATGATGTGGGGGTTTTTTTTACAGTTAGGATGGGGGCGGGGAAAGTTTGACGCGTGCACCTGTTTATGGCGCACAAGCATACACAATCACACAATCTTTGCTGCAACTTTTTCTCATTCGTGACGAGGCAGAAATCTGCTTGTCATAAAACTAGTCGCAGCAAGATGTAGCCAGTAACTTTTTATAGAGGGGGCACTGGCTAGTTGTCACCTTAATGAACATTTATATGGGGTAGTTTTATTAAAATAAATAAATAAATATACGGCCATAACCTGAGAGGTACTCTCATCTAAAAGAATCAAATAAATAAATACTATTTAAGGTAACACTTTATTTTAAGGTGTCCTTGTTACACAAGTTACATGTAGCCTACTTACTATTAATAACAATTTATGGATAATTACATACATGCAAGTAACCCTAAACCAAAACCTTATCCTAACCCTACCCATATAGTACATGTAGTTAATTAATATTACTCAGTACTTAAATGTATAATTACACTGTAACAAGGAAACTTTAAAATAAAGTGTAACCCTATTTAATATTATTTAATTATTACATGAACAGCCATAGGAAAGAAATAATCTTATTTAATTACTTAATAATAAATAAATAAATAAATATAATTAGGTGTTTTAATCATAAAAGTGTTTAACATTAGCCTACCATTGTTTTCTCATTTTGTGACAATATGTCACAGTTGAAACCTGCCATTAAAGAGCCTCAACTATGATATATGTCGAAAAAAACATTGTCTTTCATACTAACCATAAAGACTTAATTATAAAACCTTACTTTATTGTATTTCTGTGTCATTTTTACAAAGAGCTATTGCAAAAATATGTTGATTTTGGAATATTAGTTTCAGGAGATAAAATTAAATATTAAGTTGATATAACTGGGTTATGCAACTTAACTTTTGTTAAGTTGAACTTCAGTACTGATTTACAGTCCTTGTGACAATTTTCCTGTTCCTCAATATCTTATTTGTTATACAGATAGAATTTCCAAAAAATTCCAAAAAGGCTGTATCTGACAAGATCATTTAAATCTTTTATATGGAAGTCAGTTTTCCCCATAAGTTTTGAATTATATATAACTGTTTTTATTTAGTCCATATTGAATTCAAAGGAACATGTTTGGAACTTCAAAGCAGTGCCATTCATTTTTTAATTATTAATCATCATGTCACATGACTGATGTTATCAGTGGCTGATGTAGCTGAGTTTTAGTTTTATTTGAAAATAAAATTGTCTGTCACTAAACACATCTAATGGTAACGGAATAAACACTTTAGTTAAATAAGCATATCTAATGCACTTCACAGTTCTTCAGGTTGGAAAAAGATTTGTCAGTTTACTAAATAACTGTGACATTAGGTCTAATGCTATTTGCCATTTGTTTACCGGCACAAACGTATCTAGATATGTGTCGTAGTAGGAGGGTCTGTATATTCATATTAATTTAAAGTATGAAGGAAGTTTGTGTTCGAGTGTACGTGTGTGCGACTGAGTAGGAAGGAGGAATGCAGACTGTGTCCCAAGGCACAGGGAGGATCATGGGACCCTCACTGCAATGATTCAGTCCTCCACCCAAAGAAAGAGCTCGCTGTTCCCCAGGGATGTTTACTCCTCTGACTCTGACTAGGGAGAGAATGCGTGAGAGGCAGAGAGAAAGACAGAGAGAGAAACCGACTGACACCAACTAAAAAGAAATTGAAGGCCAGAGAAAAGTTAGATGTAGAGAAATGTTTAAGATAATGAGTTTAGTCAGCCCTAATTGCATCCCAGAGATTTTCAGGTGTTTAATCCATTACACCCAATGAAAAAAAAAAATCTGGTCAAGTACATACATATGAATGCAGCAGCCAAAACGTGAACTAGTGCATTTATATGCCTTTTAACACAAGGACACATTGGGCTGAAGCACCAACATGGTACCATCGGAAGGTCTGCCGTTCTCTGTTACAGGTCACAAAAGTGAGAGCTGCAGCAGTGGCGGGTAGGGCTATTCTTGTACCTGATGACTATCAGGTTTCTGTCAGACCTCAGCTGGGTGTGGTGTACTTAGCATGGGTCTGCAGTGTACAGTCTGCATTGATTGAGTGAAAACACTATATAATCTCACAACGATATGTTGCAGATCAAAGCATGTAGCACAAGTCTATATGTAAGAAAAATATTCAAAATAATCACTGTAAAATTAAACAATATTTCCTTCCTCCATTGCTCTTTAAGTAGGCTACTACCTGAAAATGAAAATTATGTAATTCACTCACTGTCAGGGTTCTGTCGTGTGTGTCATGTGTTCCTGCCTCTTGTGTCCATATTTGGTTTGTTTCCTGTCCCTGTTTAATGTGATTATTAGTTAAGTGTTGTCCAGCCGTGTTTGTCTCATTAGCGTGTGTATATTAGTTCATGCCTGTTCAGTTTGGTGTTGTCTGGTCTACTCGTTACTCCCCGGTGTTCCTGTCGATGTCTGCCTTGCCTTGCCCTGATGTCCATTAAATATTATTATTTGAGTTTACGTCCTCGTCTGCGTGTTCCTGCTCCTCCCTCGTGTGTGCACCGTGACAGAAGACCAGACCTAAACAGTAAGCGGCGCCCCTTCACCTCGTTTTGTTTTCCGTTTTCAAAAGTCTTTTGTTTTGTTCCTGTTTTGGTTTTTGTCTGTCTGCCGCGCGGCATGGAAGTCGCCGCTCGTCCTCC